>JAUTXX010552137.1:0-10269 GCA_032273605.1 Panulirus laevicauda
CTACGCCATATATCCTTAACACATCCCACAAAGCATTCCATTCGACGGTGCCATATGATTTCTCCGGATTCGTAAAAGCTGCATACAACGTCTTACCTTTCGCTAAATACTTTTCCACAATGATTCTAACCACAAAAATCTGATCCACACATCCCCTACCTTTCCTAGAATCCCCTTGCTCTTAACATATTCTACATTCAGTCACATCCATTACTCTGTCTTGATGACACTTTTCCTGGTGTATTGAAGATGTGTATTCTCCCGTAGTTGCTATCTACATCCTTCGCACCTTTTCCTTTGAATGAAGGAACGAAAATAACTTTCAGCCAATCCTCAGGGTCAACCTTCTGTTTCCATGCTATAATACATATCAAATGCATCCACTTTATCACACTTTCTCCTACATACTTCAGCATTTCAGCCGAAATCCCATCCACTCCAGGTGCCTCCATTACCTTCAGCCTCATTATCACCCTTCTTACCTTCTTCTTTGCTGTAAGCCCTGCATTTGTATCCTCTTCCTTCCCTCCTCTATACCATGCATATAACAACCACTGCCTCACCTCCCACACTCCCACACGCTTTCCATCTTCCTCTCATCAATTTAGTATCCTTAGTATTAATCGTAACCAATACCCGTTTTTACCTGTATGAAACATTATCTTTTTTATTGGTATAACACGTATTGTGCCTACTTGATTTATTGTTGACTAAAACATCAAGTTTTTATTGGACACTATGATACACGATTTCACATCAATTTTTTTCTAGCTTTATGTGAAATAGCAATCAGTTTCACATCGAATGTAGTCGGCGATAATATGAAAAAAGAACTCATTGGTTGCTGAAAAATGTATTTGAGGAGGAAAAGTAGAAGAGACCTCTTCCATGCCAGGTGACGGCTGACCCAGTGATTAGGAAGTGATAATGTTATCATCACTGGTGTACAGTGTTGTTAATAATTAACCTTCTTGATAATGTTATCATCACTGGTGTACAGTGGTGTTAATAATTAACCTTCTTGATAAGGTTATCACTTGTTTCCTATTTCAGTATGCCAAGTAACATGTATGTTAGCCTTTTCTTGTACAAATCTATGTATGCATTTGTAGTATTTTGTCATGGTGTATAGGACTTCATCAAAATCACACATCGCTCATTACATGATATAACAACCTGGTAGTTGAGGTAGTCACATTGGCAGTGGGTGGAAAGTGTTTCACTTCTCCTCCATAAATTGTTCATAAAACTGGTCTCTTGAAGTTAGTGGACCAATACGTCAGGATTTACATATTAAGCTTTTTACATTTTGTGCTGTTTGAGTAACATCAGGTTGTGGTCTGTTTGAGTATCGTCTACCTGTGGTCTCTTTGAGCATCATCTATTTGTGGTCACTTTGAGTAATGTCAATCTGTGGTTAGTTTCAAAAACGTCTAGCTGTGGTCAGTTTGACTATCGACTGGCTGTGGTCAGTTTGACTATCGACTGGCTGTGGTCAGTTTAAGTATCGTTTCTCTGTGGTCAATTTGAGTAACATCTGGCTGTGGTCAGTTTCAGTATCAACTGGCTGTGGTCAGTTTGAATATCGTCAATCTGTGGTCAGTTTGAATAACGTCTAGCTGGGGTCAGCTTGACTATCGATTGACTGTGGTTAGTTTAAGTATCGTTTCTCTGTGGTCAATTTGAGTAACGTCTGGCTATGGTCAGTTTCAGTATCAAGTGGCTGTGGTCAGTTTGAGTATCGTCTAGCTGTGGTCAGTTTGAGCATCATTTCTCTGTGGTAAGTGTGATCATCGTCTAGCTTTGGTTAGTCTGAGTAACGTCTGGCTGTGGTCAGTTTGAGTATCGTCTACCTGTGGTCAGTCTGAGTATCGTCTATCTGTGGTCAGTATGAGTAACATCTGGCTGTGGGCAGTTTGAGTATCGACTGGCTGTGGTCAGTTTGAGTATCGTATCTCTGTGGTCAGTTTGATTATCGTCTAGCTGTGGTCTGTATGAGTAACGTCTGGCTGTGGTCAGTTTGAGTATCGTCTACCTGTGGTCAGTTTGAGTATCGTATCTCTGTGGTCAGTCTGAGTATCATCTATCTGTGGTCAGTATGAGTAACGTCTGGCTGTGGTCAGTTTGAGTATCGTCTATCTGTGTTCAGTATGAGTAACGTCTGGCTGTGGTCAGTTAGAGTGTTGACCAGCTGTGGTCAGTTTGGGCATCGTCTATCTGCCATTAGTTTGAGTAACGTTTATCTGTGGTCAGTTTGAGTATCCTTTAACTGTTGTCAATTTGAGTATTGTCTATCTTTGGTCAATTTGAGTAACGTCTGGCTGTGGTCACTTTGAGTATCGATTGGGTGTGGTCAGTTTGAGTAACGTCTGGCTTTGGTCAGTTTGATTATCGTCTATCTGTGGTCAGTTTGAGTAACGTCTGGCTATAGCCAGTTTGAGTATCGACTGGCTCTGATCAGGTTAAGTAACGTCTGGGTATGGTCAGTTTGAATATTACCTATCTGTAGTCAGTTTGATAAACGTCTAGCTATGGTCAGAATGAGTAATGTATGGCTTTGGTCAGTTTGAGTATCATCTATCTGTTTTCAGTTTGAGTAACGTCTGGCTGTTGTCAGTTTTAGTATTGACTGGCTGTTGTCAGTTTCAGTATCGACTGGATGTCGTGAGTTTGAGTATCGACTGGCTGTAGTCAGTTTGAGTATCGCCTATCTGTGGTCAGTTTCAGTAACTTCTGGCTGCTGTCAGTTTTAGTATCGTCTAGCTATGGTCAGTATGAGTATCATCTATCTGTGGTCACTTTGAGTAACGTCAATCTGTGGTCAGTTTGAATAAGGTCTACCTGTGGTCAGTTTGACCATCGACTGGCTGTGGTCAGTTTGAGTATCGTTTCTCTGTGGTCATTTTGAGTATCGTTTAGCTGTGGTCAGTTTGAGTAACGTCTCGCTATGGTCAGTTTGAGAATCGACTGCCTGTTTTCAGTTTGAGTATCGTCTATCTGTAATCAGTTTGAGTAAAGTTTGGCTGTGGTTAGCTTGAGTATCGACTGGATGTGGTCAGTTTGAGTATTGTTTATCTGGTCAATTTGAATATCGTTTATCTGTGGTCAGTTTGAGTATCGATTCGGTGTGGTCAGTTTGAGTATCGTCTACCTGTGGTCAATTTGAGTAACGTCTAGCTGTGGTCATTTTGAGTATCGACTGGTTGTGGTCAGTTTCAGTAACGGCTGGCTGTGGTCAGTTTGAGTATCGTCTACCTTTGGTCAGTGTCCGCATCGTCTGTCTGTGGTCAGTTTAAGTAACGTCTAGCTATTTTCAGTTTGAGTATCGTCTACCTGTGGTCAGTTTGAGTATCGTCTATCTGTGGTCAGTTTGACGAATGTCTAGCAGTAGTCAATTTGAGTATCGACTGGTTGTGGTCAGTCTGAGTATCGTTTTTCTCTGGTCAGTTTGAGTATTATCAGATGTGGTTAGTTTGAGTAACGTCTAGCTGTGGTCAGCTTGAGTATCGACTGGCTGTGGTCAGTTTGAGTATTGTGTAGCTTTGCTCAGCTTGATTATTGTCTATCTGTGGTCAATTTGAGTAACGTCTGGCTGTGGTCAGTTTCAGTATCAACTGGCTGTGGTCAGTTTGAGTATCGTCTATCTGTGGTCAGTTGGAGTAATGTCTGGCTGTGGTCAGTTTCAGTATTGACTGACTGGTCAGTATGAGTATCGCTTCTCTACGGTTAGATTGAGTATCCTCTAGCTATGGTCTGTTTGAGTAACGTCTGGCTGTGGTCAGTTTGAGTATCGTCTATCTGTCGTCAGTATGAGTAACGTCTGGCTGAGGTCAGTTTGAGTGTCGACCAGCTATGGTCATTTTGAGCATCGCCTATCTGTGGTCAGTTTGAGTAACATCGAGCTGTGGTCAGTTTGAGTATCGTCTAGATGTGATCAGTTTGAGAATCGTCTATCTTTGGTCAGTTTGAGTAACGTCCGGCAGTGGTCAGTTTGAGCATCGTCTATCTGTCGTCAGTATGAGTAACGTCTGGCTGAGGTCAGTTTTAGTGTCGACCAGCTGTTGTCAGTTTGAGTATCGTCTATCTGTGGTCAGTTTCAGTAACGTCTAGCCGTGGTCAGCTTAGGTATCGACTGGATGTGATCAGTTTGAGTAACGTCTGGCTGTGGTCAGTTTGAGTATCGTCTATCTGTGGTCAGTTTGAGAATCGACTGCCTCTGGTCAGATTAAGTAACGTCTGGCTGTGGTCAGTTTGAGTATCATATAACTGTGGTCAGTTTGATTAACATCAAGCTGTGGTCAGTTTGAGTAACGTCTGGCTTTGGTCAGTTTGAGTATAGTCTAGCTGTAGTCAGTTTGAGTAGCGTCTATCTATTGTCAGTTTCAGTATGGTCTAGCTGTGGTCAGTTTGAGTGCCGAGTAGGTGTGATCATTTTGAGTATCATCTATCTGTGGTCAGTTTGAGTAACGTCTGGCTGTCTTCTGTTTGAGTATCGACTGGCTTTGGTCAGTTTGAGTATCGTCTACCTGTTTTCAGTTTGAGTAACGTCTGGCTGTTGTCAGTTTTAGTATCGACTGGCTGTTGTCGGTTTTAGTATCGACTGGCTTTGGTCAGTTTGAGTATCGTCTATCTGTGGTCAATTTGAGTAACGTCTACCTTTGGGCGGTTTGAATATCGACTGCCTGCGGTCAATTTGAGTATATTCTATCTATGGTTAGTTTGAGTATCGTCTAGCTATAGTCAGTTTGAGTATCGTCTATCTGTGGTCCGTTTGAGTAACGTCTGGCTGTGGTTAGTTCTAGTATCGTCTAGTTGTGGTCAGTTTGAGTATCGTTGTCAGTTTGAATAACGTTTAGCTGTACTCAGTTTCAATATCGACTGGCTGTGGTCAGTTTCAGTATCGTCTATCTATGGTTAGTTGTAGTAACATCTGACTGTGGTCAGTTTGAGTATCGTCCATCTGTGGTGAGTCCGAGTAAGGTCTGGTTGTGGTCAGTTTGAGTATGGTGTAGCTGTGCTCAGTTTGCGTATGGATAATCTGTAGTCAATCTGAGTAACGTGTAGCTGTGGTCAGTTTGAGTATCGTCTATCTGTGCTCAATTTGAGTCTAGCAGTGGTTAGTTTGAGTATCGACAGTTTGAGTATCGTCTAGCTGTGGTCAGTTTGAGTAACGTCTAGCTGTGGTCATCTTTAGTGTCGACTGGCTGTGGTCTGTTTAAGTACAGTCTATCTGTGGTGAGTTTCAGTAACGTCTGCCTGTGGTCACTGTGAGTATCGTCTAGCTGTGCTCAGCTTGATTATCGTCGATCTGTGGTCAATTTGAGTAACGTCTGGCTGTGGTCAGTTTCAGTATCAAGTGGTTGTGGTCAGTTTGAGTATCGTCTATCTGTGGTCAGTTGGAGTAATGTCTGGCTGTGGTCAATTTGAGTATCGACTGGCCGTGGTCTGTATGCGTATTTGTTTATCTGTGGTCAGTTTGAGTATTGTCTAGCTGTGGTTTGTTTGAGTAACGTCTCGCTGTGGTCAGTTTGAGTATCGTCTATCTGTGGTCAGTATTAGTAAAGTCTGGCTGTGGATAGTTTGAGTGTCGACCAGCTGTGGTCAGTTTGAGAATTGTCTATCTGTGGTCTGTTTGAGTAACGTCTAGCTGTCGTCAGTTTGAGTATCTAAATGTGGTCAGTTCAAGTATCGTCTATCTTTGGTCAAATTGAGTAACGTCTGGCTGCGGTCAGTTTGAGTATCGACTGGCTGTGGTCAGTTTAAGTATTGTCTATCTTTGGTCAGTTTGAGTAATGTCTGGCTGTAGTCAGTCTGAGAATTGACGGGCTCTGGTTAGTTTAAGTAACGTCTGCTGTGGTCAATCTGAGTATCATCTATCTGTGGTCAGTTTGATAAACGTCAAGCTGTTGTTAGTTTGATTAACGTCTGGCTTTGATCAGTTTGAGTATCGTCTAGCTGTAGTCAGAATGAGTATCGTTATCTGTGGTCAGTTTCAGTATCGTATAGCTGTGGTCAGTTTGACTATCGTGTATATGTGGTCATTTTGAGTATCATCTATCTGTGGTCAGTTTTGAGTAACGTTTGGCTGTGGTCTTTTTGAGTATCGACTGGCTGTGGTCAGCTTGAGTATCGTCTAGCTGTGCTCAGCTTGATTATCGTCTATCTATGGTCAATTTGAGTAACGTCTGACTGTGGTCAGTTTCAGTATCAACTGGCTGTGGTCAGTTTGGGTATCGTCAATCTGTAGTCAGTTGGAGTAATGTCATGCTGTGGTCAGTTTGAGTATGGTCTATCTGTGTTCAGTTTCAGTAACGTCTAGCTGTGGTCAGTTTAAGTATCAACCGGCTGTGGTCAGTTTGAGTATCGTCTATCCGTGGTCAATTTGAGCAATGTCTAGCAGTGGTTTGTATGATTGTCGACTGGCTGTGGTCACTTTGAGTAACGTCTAGCTGTGGTCAGCATAAGTGTCGACGGGATGTGGTCAGCTTGACTATAGTCTATCTGTGGCGAGTTTCAGTAACGTCTGGCTGTGGTCATTTGGAGTATCGTCCAGCTGTACTCAGCTTGATGGTCGTCTATCTGTGGTCAATTTGAGTTAGGTCTGGCTGTGGTCAGTTTCAGTATCAACTGGCTGTGTCAGTTTGAGTATTGTCTATCTGTGGTCAGTTGGAGTAATGTCTGGCTGTGGTCAGTTTGAGTATCGACTGTCTGTGGTCAGTTTGAGTATCGTCTACCTGTGGTCGTTTGAGTATTGTCTATCTGTGGTGTGTTTGAACAACGACTGGCTGTGGTCGTTTGAGTATTGTCTATCTGTGGTGTGTTTGAACAAAGACTGGCTGTGGTCAGTTTGAGTATTGTCTATCTGTGGTGTGTTTGAACAACGACTGGCTGTGGTCAGTTTGAGTATTCACTGGCTATGGTCAATTTGAGTGTCTTTTCTCTGTGGTCAGTATGTGTAATGTCTGGCTGTGGTCAGTTTTAGTGTCGACCAGCTGTGGTCAGTTTAAGTATTCTTTATCTGTGGTCAGTTTGAGTAACGTCTAGCTGTGGTCAGTTTGAGTATCGTCTAAATGTGGTCAGTTTGAATATCGTCTATCTTTGGTCAGTTTGAGTAACGTCTGGCTGTGATCAGTTTGAGTATTGCCTATCTGTGGTCAGTTTGAATAGCGTCTGGCTGTAGTCAGTTTGAGAATCGACTTGCTGTGGTCAGTGTAAGTAACGTCTGGCTGTGGTCAGTTTGAGTATCATCTATCTGTGGTCAGTTTGATTAACGTCAAGCTGTTGACATTTTGAGTAACATCTGGCTTTGGTCATTTTGAGTATCGTCTAGCTGTAGTCAGTTTGAGTATCGTCTACCTCTGGTCAGTTTGAGTATCGAGTAGGTGTGGTCATTTTGAGTTCAAGTATCTGTGGTCAGTTTGAGTAACGTCTGGCTGTGGTCTGTCTGAGTATTGACTGAAGTCAATTTGAGTATCGTCTAGTTGTACTCAGCTTGATTATCGTCTATCTGTGGTCAATTTGAGTAAAGTCTTTCTGTGGTCAGTTTCAGTATCAATTGGGTGTGGTCAATTTGAGAATCGTCTATCTGTGGTCTATTGGAGTAATGTCTGGCTGTGGTCAGTTTGAGTATCAAATGGCTCTCCTCAGTTTGAGTATCGTTTCTCTGTGGTCAGATTGAGTATCTCCTCGCTGTGGTCTCTTTGAGTAACGTATGGCTGTTGTCAGATTGAATATACACTGGCTGTTGTCAGTTCAAGTATCGTTTATCTGTGGTCAGTATGAGTAACGTCTGGTTGCGGTCAGTTTGAGTGTCGACCAGCTGTGGTCAGTTTGAGCATTGTCTATCTGTGGTCAGTTTGAGTAACGTCTAGCTGTGGTCAGTTTGAGTATCGTCTAAATGTGGTCTGTTTGAGTATCATCTATCTTTGGTCAGTTTGAGTAACGTCTGGCTGTGGTCAGTTTGAGCATCGAATGGATGGTCAGTTTGAGTAACGTCTGGCTGTGGTGAGTTTGAGTATTGGGTATCTGTAGTCAGTTTGAGTAGCGTTTGGCTGTTGTCAGTCTTAGTATCGACTAGCTGTGGCCTGTTTAAGTAATGTCTGGTTGTGGTCAGTTTGAGTATCATCTATCTGTAGTCAGTTTGAGTAACGTGTGGCTGTGGTGTGTTTGAGTATTGACTTTCTGTGGTCAGTTTGAGTATTGTCTATCTGATTTCAGTTTGTGTAACGTCTGGCTGTTGTCAGTTTTAATGTCGACTGGTTATTGTCAGTTTTAGTATCGTCTACTGTGGTCAGTTTGATTATCGTCTATATGTGGTCTGTTTGAGTAACGTCTGGCTGTGGTTACTTTCAGTATCGTCTAGTTTTGGTCAGTTTGAGTGTCTTCTATCTGTTTACAGTTTGACTAACGTCTAGCTGTATTCAATTTGAATATTGAGTGGCTGTGGTCACTTTCAGTACCGTCTATCTATGGTCAGTTTTAGTAAAGTATGGCTGTGGTCTCTTTGAGTATCATCTATTTGCGTTCAGTTTCGGTAACGTTTAGCTGAGTTCAGTTTTAGTATCGACTGGCTCCGGTCAGTATTATCACTGGTCAGTTTGAGTACCGTCTGGCTGTAGTCAGTTTGAGTATCAACTAGCTGTGGTCAGTTTGAGTAGCGGATGGCTGTGGTCAGTTTGAGTAGCGGATGGCTGTGGTCAATTTGAGTATCATCTATCTGTGGTCAGTTTCAGTAACGTCTATCTGTGGTCAGTTTGAGTATCGTCTGTCTGTTTTCAATTTGAGTAACGTCTGGCTGTTGTCAGTCTTAGTATCGCCTGGCTGTTGTCAATTTTAGTATCGGCTACCACTAGTCAGTTTGAGTATAGTCTATCTGTGGTCAGTTTGAGTAAACTCTGGCTGTGGTCAGTTTGAGTGCTGTCTAGCTGTGGTCAGTTTGTGTACTGTCTATATGTGGTCAGTTCGATTAACGTCAAGCTGTGATCAGTTCGAGTATCGACTGGCTGTGGTCAGTTTGAGTATCGTATATCTAAGGTCACTTTGAGTATCGTCTAGCTGTGATCAGTTTGAGTATCATCTATCTGTGGTCCGTTTCAGTAACGTCTGGCTGTGGTTAGTTTGAATATCGTCTAGCTGTCGTCAGTTTAAGTATCGTCTACATGTTGTTAGTTTGAATAACGTCTAGATGTACACAGTTTGAGCATCGACTGGCAGTGATCAGTTTGAGTATCGTTTAGCTGTGGTCACTTTGAGTATCGACTAGCTGTGGTCAGTTTGATTATCCTCTATATGTGGTCAGTTTGAGTAACGTCTGGTTGTGGTCCGTTTGAGTATCGACTGGCTGTCATCAGTTTGAGCATCAACTGGCTGTAGTCAGTTTGAGTATCGTCTATCTGTGGTCAATTTCAGTAACGTCTGGCTGTGGTCAGTTTGAGCATCCTCTAGCTGTGGTCAGTTTGAACATCCTCTAGCTGTGGTCAGTTTGATTGTCGTCTCTCTGTGTTCAGTTTGAGCAACGTCTGGCTGTAGTCAGTTTGAAAATCGACTGGCTGTGGTCTGTTTAAGTAACGTCTGGCTGTGGTTAGTTTGAGTATCATCTATCTGTGGTCAGTTTGATTAAAGTCAAACTGTGATAAGTTTGAGTAACATCTGGCAGTGGGCAGTTTGAGTATCATCTAGCTGTACTCTGTTTGAGTGTCGTCTATCTGTGGTCAGTTTGAGTATCGTCTAACGGTGGTCATTTTGAGTATCATCAATCTGTGGTCAGTTTGAGTAACGTCTGGCTGTGGTCTATTTGAGCATCGACTGGCTGTGGTCATTTTGAGTATCGTCTAGCTGTTTTCAGTTTGAGTAACGTCTACCTGTTGTCATTTTTAGTATCGACTGGCTGTTGTCAGTTTTAGTATCGACTGGCTGTGGTCTATTTGAGCATCGACTGGCTGTGGTCAGTTTGAGTATCGTCTATCTGTGGTTCAATTTGAGTTACGTTTGAATATCAAATGGCTGTGGTCAATTTCGTTATCGTCTATCTATGGTTAGTTTGAGTATCGTCTTACTGTGGTCAGTTTGAGTATCCTCTATCTGTGGTCAGCTTAAATAACGTCTAACTGTACTCAGTTTGAATATCGACAGGCTGTGGTCAGTTTCACTGTCGTCTATCTCTGGTCAGTTTTAGTAACGTCTGGCTGTGGTCGGTTTGAGTATCGCCTAACTGTTCAGTTTCAGTAACGTCTAGCTGTGGTCAGTTTGAGTATCGTCTAACTGTGGTCA
>JAUTXX010552148.1:0-10269 GCA_032273605.1 Panulirus laevicauda
TCCAAAAATTGAAACGTCGTAAGTACGCAATCAAGTACTCTATACAAGTACCTTCGACTGAATGTATTCTCCTTTTTCACGGCTCGACATAAATGAGAGAAGAGGAATAACAATTGAATTGCAACACAGCAGTGTATGATTCACACGAAATCTAACGTAATCTGTTTCGCCAATTCATAAAATATGCCTTGAATATGATGAATTACACATTTATTGGAAAATATTATATAAAAATAAGAAAACCGCCCCGCTAATTTTACTTTCCACACTAGTACAAAAAAATCACTCGTATTTCAGTTATTTCTGTGGGAGTATTTAATCTGAGACTTGACTAATAAAAGACATTATCATCGATATGTAAAATGAATGATAATGCTGTATCATCGACTACTGTAATTGATTATGGTACTACATCATTACCGACACGTTGTTTGTCTTCGAACTATTCCCGTCCTTTGTTTTATTTTGTCAACCATCTTTAAGGAATATATTTTCACTTTTGAGTATCTAATCTATCATTACTCAGCCACACCAATGGTCGCGTAGTATAATTATGCCGCCGGGTGCCTGCTGGGTCAAGTGTTCATTTTCCTTTCTACCCAAGAAAAGCCTTGTCCTGGCCAACAGGCATTTACGTAACATCTAAGTATTTTATCCAAAAATGATCTGTAATCAGTTGAACCATGACTACCAAAAAACATTCGACATATCACCCACAAACAACAAAGAACATATCAGTGTCTCACGTATATAATCAGTTGAAACATGGCCAAACGCCCTTATCACCTGTAATCAGCTGAAACATCATTATCAAACAGCACTCGACATTTCAGCTGATCACGGATGAAACCATGGCAAAACAACACTCGACATATCATATATATTCAAATAAATCATCATGGTCAAGAAATACGACATAATATCCCTAATCACTTGAAACATTTTGGCTAACAAGTTGATAAATAGTAATACTGTTACTTACCTTCCGCCGGCTGGCAGAGGAGGGTCAGAAAGCAGTCAGTGAATATGTGATTCAGGAAATTATTCCGTTGAAAAACTTCAAAATAATCACACCAATATTCAGGTTTTATGTGTGATTTTTAAAGTTTGTACTGTACTGATGTCATTTTACAGTAACAATATATCAACGTTTCACCACAACTTTTAACTGTAATCATGCACTGAACATCGGTCAAGTCACGATGATAGACAAATATTTCTACTCTATTGCTCACTAATCAGCGACCCTCAACCGAGTGGATATTAAACAAAAACCAGTCAACTAAGTTTACAAAGGTAATCACTTGATTTTCGTGACAGAAATCTCTTTGCCTCACTGGAAATATCTTTCTTTTTTTTAATGTCACTGAAGTTCATGGAACAACCCACTGAAGCTAGAACGAATTGATGATACTCTGGAGAGAAGCACAACTGCTGCACTTTTTTTTTTTGGAAATCCCATTCAGTAACAATAACAATGTTAATAAATGTCATCGCATTGACTCACGACTACACCATTCCACACTGACAATGTACGAGTACTTGGTCTTGCCCATAGCACGGCCCGGGCAGAACTGATTAGTGTTTGTTGCACAGTCCCCAAGCGGTTAGACCGGGGTAACAAAGGGTCATAACAAGCAGTTTAACAATCGAATCCGGTTTCATTTTGTCAGGTTGGAAAATGAATAATCCAATTAGTTGTAATTACAAAGGTAACTTTGTGCCATATATCAATATGGTATAATGCTGCCCAAATGAAATCACCTGGTTAATGGATTTTCATTAATATATGAACCCCGGCGGACGCAAACTAGTGCACGTTGGTATATTTTTGCGTCACGACGGCAAATGTATCGGCGTGGAGCTGCGATCTCTTCTACCAAATATTTTCACATTTAAATCTAAGGAATTGTACAGTTAAGGGTCTAACGTGGACACGAACAGAACAACCAACAACATATAATTAACGAAATTCCATTGCCGTGGTGTATTACCCTCATCAAAGGTTCTGTTACATATTAATGAAATTTAGAACGTTTACCTCTAGGTGAATATAGGAAGGGTGAAAAAAGGACTTTGTTAAATAAAAGATGTCGATTTTTTAAGGGATATATCTGAAGAGTTAACGAGTATACAACCCCAAGATCTCTTCTGTGGGCTTCTAATCTACCTCCCAGACTATGTATCAAACCAGGGCAGGGAAACTATGTACGTCCAGTGGCGATGATAGGGCCTCACAAATGGTAACTTTTCATTTACTACAATTACATACAAGTTGAGTCCAGTAACACTACAGTGTAAATATAACGTGCATATCAGCCAGCCAGCATCTGAAAGGTATAAAGCAGCAAGGAAAGAGTAACAGATAGAAGAGAAACTTTAAAACAGAAACTTTAAAACCAGTATAATTCACGAGACATGGGTAAATAAATTGTTGGTTAAAGAGCAACAAATTAGGTTATGGGATTCATAGGGTTATGGAGGATGATGTCGATATATATATACAAGAGGCTAAACGACAAAAACTGTCTTCACAGTGGAAGATGCTAACCCCAACACTGGCGAGATGAAACGAAGAGTTCTTTGAAAATTCTCGTTAAACACAGAGCTAGAAAAGTTTAAACATTCAGCTGACTTATCACACCATTAGTAGCCCACACCACTCAGGAACAGGTTGTGTATACAAGGTGACCCATCAGAAAATGAGAGAATTGGTGGAAAATTTTATGGGAACAGATAAAACTTTCACATATAACTGTACAATATTGCTAGAAACTAGTATTTTTAGAAATTTTAGATAACTTTGTTTGATTTTAGATTCTTGGTGGACTGGATTTTGTGGGTTCATCATTTCAGAGAAGTAAGCAATTTTGCAAGACAAAATAATCTTACAGGTACTGTAGAAAAAAATCATTTTAACAATTCTGCACAAGCTAGGTAAAGACAGAAAAGAAAGATCATGATATAGAGTCTCACAAAAGTATAAATCCCTTCTATTAATTACAATGTAAATGTGTGATCATCCATAGGCACAGTACATACACTCATCTGTGTAGTTTATGACCAAAAAATTCATCAGATTCATAAAGATTTCATAACCAATCCTATCATATAGTTATGTTGTGCATTATAGCTTGTTGAAAGCTTTTACCATATTTCTTCATTGTAATTCACAAGTAAAATCCAGGTAGAATCTATAATAAAAGATTATTAAATAAAACAATTTATTGTATATTCTGGTTGTAAGGATAAGGTTATCTTTCAAAGAAATAACCAACTTACATACTCCTGTAATGAAACCATCATGTAGGCATGTTATATTTACTTCATCAGAGCATCTACACAATCATACATATTCTTTACATACGTTTTAGGTAACTATACAACTTGAATGAATTCATCCTCAGTGTAACAGGTGCAAACTCCAACGCAGAATTGCAGAATTCATATCCCTATACAATCATTTCTGAAAAACATAATTAGTTGTGAGAAACAGGCAAAAACATTTTATTGAGTATACTACGCATTAACATTTATGATGTGAGCACATGTGAAGTCTAGTGTTTCAGTTAAATTGAGAGCGATGGTTGTTTAACTTTTTCAAATTAGTAAATATCTTGGTCAGGAATCCATTGTATAATGAATCTAAGAGTACTGACTGTTAACTGATATCACTTTCAACGCATATTTTACTTTTAAGGAGCTTATACAAAGCCTTTTATATTAATCACTCGTAATGTATCCATATACACTGTACTTCCATTTTTTCCTATCTTCCCTTCTGGTATCCTAACTCTTCTGTACATCAACATCTTTGCATAGAGAGACAGAGTTAGAGAGCATTACAAGATGGGGAGAATGTGCAATGAAATCCTGCCTTGACTAACTTTAACTTTCTAGCCCCAGGAACCCCATCTATAGAACTCCCACAGACGGGAACCTGAACATGTCTGCCATATGGGACCACAAGTCAAGAAGTGTGTGGTAGCGTGGTAGTGTGTGTTTGTGAGAGATATATGCAGGCCATTTAAGGAGCAAGTGTTCAGTATCAAAGTTACACCTTGGGCATGAGATATCCTTTGTGAATTTGTATTTGTAGTGTTGTAAAGATGAGTGGTGTTCACAGCACAGATTAGAAAGTTTCATCTCAATGCCTAGGATGTGTAGTTTCTAGTAGGAGGTCTACTTCTGGTCAGGAAGTATTCAAGTCAGGTTTGGTTGGGCCTTTGTTTAGTGCTATCGTGTCACTATTGTATGCATATGCTTGTCATATTTGCTAGGGAGGAAATCTGCAAATACAGATTGCAACTGTGAAAAGGAGTTGTAAGTTTTTGTTTCTACTTGATGGTTTGTAGTTGGTTATGATGTGGTATGGATGTGAGGGGTCAATGGTGTTACAAAGAATTGGGTATCTAGACAATGAGGCGAGCTTATTAAGTATTTTTGTTTCAGAGTACATGCTTGGGGATTGTGAGGCAAAGATTGATCGTTCTGTGAGCCTTGTTTCATATGCTTTGCAGTTTTGTTTCTCTTTGACATGGTGAATGACCAAGAATGAGAAGCAGCTTAAGGTGGAGAAGATTAACTGGTTGTAGGAAATACTATGGGATTCTTTTCTTTGTCAAAATCTGGTATTGGTAAATACTCTGAAGGCTCTCGGTTTGTTTATGACCCTGGTGTAGATGTTTGTGGTATGAGTAGTAAATATCAAGCATAATGAATGTGATAACTGGTATCTTTGGACTTCTGCCAAGTGGAAGCAAGTTATAAATCAGGGTTATGGGAGTGTGTAGGTAGGACTCATACCTGTCAAGGGTCAAGAAGGGGACAGCAGATTTCTGTGGGGATGCAGATATTCTTTTCTGAGCATGAAATAAACCATAATTATTGTATACTGGGGGTCCCTAGAGAACAAAAGGGTTGCATTCCTGAACATCTGTCTTTCTAGCAGAATGCCATTATCTGGGCAACCAAAACCTGTTATGAGGCAATTACATTCCAGACCAAAAATTCCCCCATCTAACTCTTGTATGGACTATAACAAAAACAGCTTACTATCATTCCCCCATCTAACTGTTGTATGGACTATAACAAAAACAGCTTACTATCAATGTACCATACTACAGTGATGTAATTTACACTAACTCTACAATTAATGACATCTCGTAGGTAAATCTGATGATATTTAATGATACTGACAGAATGCTTGCGATGAGAGCTTCAGGTGGTGGAATGGGATGTTAACCATGTAGTACCATTTATAATTACTCTATGTTACTCCTGTAATACCATTTATAATCACTGTATCATGAAAAATAAAAAATAATGTGTATGGCACATTTAGAATATGAAAATTTGGCATTCTAAGGTGACCATCTGGAGTATCATTCAAAATAATTTTACCAGTGCTTATGGGATATGACTATAACATTATATTATCTTGACATTATAAAAAGGTATTATGACGAAGATCTTGCAGTACATGCATCTCTTTACTGAAAAAGAATTTTCAAAATAAATGAAGTTTTTCCAAAACTGTCAACTTAGCAAAGCATTTGTAGGAGTTGCTAAAGCAAAATACTGGAAAATGAATGGTCATTCTACAGGACCCCAGTATTTAAACAAGAAGCATCCATTCCAGCACACTAAGCCCTCCGTTTGATGAGTTCCCTTCCACACCAACAAAAAATTAAGAATATCACTTTTTGGGCATTTTATAATATATGAAACTAACATGGTTGGGTTATCATCTAAGATACTGAACAGTGAAATGGTTATGGGTGCATGACAGAAACATAGAATACTTACGGTTATGTTGATTCCTACACTGCCTTAGTGCTTCGTTGAAACCTTCACATACAGATACATCTGACTGCGTCTGAGCACACTGCAAGAACTGCTTTATTTCCCATGCACATGGACCTTGTGGTTCTGAAGGACCACTCTGTTGAATATGAAATGTAATTAACAAAGAAATTAAAACATAATTAGGTACATCATAGTACATAGTACTTGAAAGGCAGCCATCAACCAAGTAGGTATAATACCTGCACTTCCCACCTCAGTATCATGAGAGTTAGTGACAACTATATAGTGAGCCAGCACTTCAGTGGCTGTCTTGGTGCACTCCTCTAACCCAGGTAGCTGTCTTTTCTTTCTGCCTCATCCATACCTGGACTGCTGGCATTCAGTCAACGAACAAATAGTCTCTTGCTGTCACTCATAACACTTTATAACACTTGTCTAATACAGCTCATTCTTTATAACTAGATTTTCCTGTGATGAGTGCTCTGCATTAGCCCCACTTTTTGACAAAATGGTACGAGCAATAGATAGTAGTAGCAGGAAGGAACATTACACAAGAGCATTAGGTAGTAGTAGTAGGTTGGAATATTAGGTAGGAACCTCTGAAAACACTGAGCTAGAGTTACCTTCTCCCAATGGCCTGTTAAAAGGCAAGGCACTAAAGGCTAAGAAGTGGCACTGGAGTTCACCACTTATGGATACTCTTTTGCCATGGCCACCCCCTTAAGGGAGTTCCCAAAGGGAATGGGCATCAGAGGTGTAGATAGATAGATAAACATTTTACCAATTTTAACAATCAAATTTCAAAAGGTAAGTATTATTCTCTAATGTTCTTTACAATAGCTTCGTGTGAATTTAGTTTTTTTGAAATACATACAGATGATACTGTTTTGTACCATCTAACAGCTTTTAATTTCAAAGGTATTACAACTCACTGCCCTTCTAATAAGCTGTTCCTTAAGTCTGTTGTAGAATCAAGTTTTCTTATGTTTCAAGATCTATCAGGATCTAAAAGTTATTTCTACTATATGTAAAATAACAAAGGATAATAATGGTAACTCTAAACAACAGAAATTCAAAATCAAACCAATTTAAGTTTAATCATTTTTCTAATCAACTGCCATACCTATGTATTTGTACATCAAATAAAAATTTCTGAAGATGTTTCATCTATACACCCTTTTATACTGTGCATTTCATACAGCTTTCATAGTTTCCTTCTTTTGTTATGCAATTAACAATGATGCCTAGAATGGTTGGAGTTTCAATTAGTGGATGTGAATGTCTATGGAAGGTGCCTTAAGGGTATGAACTGGATTAATGTCTGTTGGGTTAAAAGAGTGATTGAAGACTTCTGTGCAGATGTAGACATTCTGTTCTGGGCAAGCCATAGTTCCAATAGTGTAATGCAGTGCAACATGTTTGTTTTTGCTACTGTGATGTCATTGTGTTGCGATGTAACTGTGAGGTTTGTCTCTATATAAAAGGGCCTTCATATTGTGGTTTGCTGGAGGTAATGGAAGGTCTTATACAAACAGAATGAAGGACAAGAAATGCTCTTTCGGAACTCTTCAGTACAGTCTAAGTGATTTAGAGGTGAATCTGAAGTGAATGACTCATCCACAGATTACAAATATGTAATTAGCTGACCACTTTATGTCCCTGTTGCGGAGGGGTGTGTCAAGCACCATTTATGAGTGTGTGTCAGGAAACAATGCGGAATACTTTGATTGTGTCTACTGCTACTTGAACCGTGAAAAAGGGAGCTGTGGTTAGTTGATGCCATCTGGGATATGTTGAGTGAGATCAGTGTGTAGTGGCTGGGTCTGAAGCTATGTTGAGTAGATGAGAATAGGATGTTTTGTTTGATCCTTTAGTGGATCAGTTTGGATAATGAAGACACAAGTGACAAAGGGCAGTAAGAGGAAGAGCAGTTAAGTGGTTTGGAAGGTTTTCGGACTGGTACAATGCTGGCAATTTTCCAGATGGAGATTTTGCTGTGCAGCCTTGAATGGTTGAAGATATCCACAAGCGCTTGGACTGCAACTAGGCCACAGCGTTTAATGTGAAAGTTTGATACATTGTCAGGGGACTGCTGGACAAAAGAGCTCTCTAAGGTTTTATTGCATTGCTTGTACCAATGGCAATGAAATGTGAATGCAGTTGCTTCTGGTAGGTTTTTCATGACTTTCATCTTTACGGGTGATGTTAGTTTGTGGCTTGTTTTCAATTTTTTTTTCTCATGAGTATGTGCATTCTATGAGGTAAAGAAGCTCTTTTGAATGACCAGGAAAAAAAAATCAACTGGAAAGAGTCACAATCAGGGTACAATAAATAACTAGAGTAGCCACAGTCAATGGGTTAAGTTGACAGAAACATGCTTTTTGAGTCAAATAGTATTGCAATGACTTAAGACTTTTGACAAAAATATCAATTGATTCCTACCATACCCAAAGGGGAACACACATGCCCAGTCCTAACAAAACCCGTCACATACAAATCAATCTACAAGTATAGCAGAACCTTCATCTTTGACCTCAAAATCAAAAGTGAACTTCCTTTCCCTACGCAAAGCACACGCAACATCTTCAAGAAATCTATCCCATACAACGAAAGTTAGTGTTCTGAAACAAAATCATCTACAAGTGTAACAATGACCATGACCTCTGACTTTATAACCTCAAAATCAATAGGAACATTTCATATCCTAAGAGCAAAGAAGGAATTGAGAAAATCCATCCCATTATTGCATAAAAAAATAATCTCCACAATCTTTGAAATGTAGCATTGACCTTTACCTTAAATTTCTTATCCCAAAATCAATTACATTATTTGCTTTCCTCAAGAGTATCTTCATAATAAAATCTAAAGATATTAGACCATGGGTTTTATAGTTATCATGCAGAACTAAAATGTGGATGGACAGACGGGGAAAAAAATCACTACGGCACCCAAAGCTTTTGCTTTGTAGGGCCCAATAAGAGACAAAATATGAAGATACAAAAACTGTACTTAAATTACAGATAATCATGCTTACCTGCATTGGGTACTGCTGTTGGTAACCTTGATACTGTGGGTATGTCTGAGTTTCTGCTGGAGCAGGGGCAGGGGCAGGGGCTGCCTGCTGGGGTTGATCAGAATTACTACTGCCACCACTCGTCAATGCATGACCAACAACATGCCCCTGGTATAATAAACACTTTATTACTAACATTGATAATTATGCGATCCATAAGAAATGTTGCCTAGATTTATTTTAATGGATCTGAATACTGATCACCTATCACATAGGGGAAAAATGGCAGTTATGAATTACACAAAGGTGATGACAGAAGAAATTAGGCCTTAGGGACCCCCAACATAGTATGTACATTCTATTCAGCAACTGGAGTTTTAGAAATATAATGCTGACATTAGCAACAACTTTAGCCAAGTTCCCTTTTCTCTAGGGAATTGCATTAAAAAACAAAAACTAATGAAACAACAAACATACCACAGCTGACCCAACAGCCACACCCCCTGCAGTTGCTGCCATCTGTGCAAATAGTCCAGGTTGCTTAGGCGCTGCACCTGCAGCAGGTGGTGGGGGGGCAGCAGCAGGTGGTGGCGGCGGAGGGGCTGCTCTAGGTGGTGGTGGAGGTGGAGCAGCACGCCTGTCAAACAAAATCAATGTTGTCAGTCTATGACATATGTAATGACACACAGTTCCTCAGCGAACACACTATATCATGTGCATAACTAAAACAAAGTGGCATTAGTATTCATTCTTCAAAATTCTAAGAAAACTGGCACTGGAATTCATTCTTCCCATAACTAAAGAAAAATCACCATGGTAAAATTAAATATGAAGTATAAACTGCTAAAATCTAAGATTATTCTCTGGACTTGTTATATAAAACATACAAACTTTAGAAGGCAACTTGCTTCATGCAGTGAATGAAATATTCAAAAACAGATGTGTAGGTTTTGAATAATGAAATGCCATTTCTCTACTATAATCAGAACCCTATGAGCATCCGAGAAATAATTTGCTTGGAGGGGGTTTAAAACATCATCTTCCAAAATGTGGTACTTTCATGAAGACTCCTCCCCTAAGAGCCATCATAAAATATTCATGGCCAGCAATGTTCATTGGTAAACATTCGGTCTTCAATACTGATATCCTAGAGGCCTAGATACTACAGACTCCATAAAAAAACAGTGGACAGTATGGAGAATTCGCTACATAAGACCTCTCTATAAAGAGAGTAATCCACGCCAATGACAACCCTGACCTAATCCAACCTCCCCCTCAAGCCAGCCATGGACTATGGCGTGGATTATTCCAGCTGCATACGTGGAGACATGTGACCATAATCTAAAACCGGTATAACTAATTCTGTCTGTAGGCAATACAAGAACATACCAGAAACTATAAACACGCTTATGATGTAAAGTCTATACGTTCACTACAGCATAATCATC
>JAUTXX010552159.1:3159-19495 GCA_032273605.1 Panulirus laevicauda
CCCCCCCCCCCCCTTTCCAAGCCATTCAGTCCACCAGGATTCTCAGTCTCTCTTTGGTTAACAAATTTTCAAACTACAGTCTCTACTACTTAAGACACCTTGTCTCTCCGTACCTTACCACAAGAACAGCAACAAAAATCTAATTCCTCCAAAGGACATCTATGTCTCCCCCGCCTTGTCTTCTTCCTTACCCATCACAAAAGGAGCTGCGAGTAAAGATACATGGATGAGTTACACACAGATACACAGACCCACTCAAGAGACTTAACACTGGCCCTCCCGACTCTTACCAGCCATCACTTGGCCCTCCTCCAATATTCCAGATTCACAACATCCATAGCAGATGATACCAGAATAAGTAATGTGCCATCAGCAACACAAGAGTGGGCCGTTTTGATACCTGCTTCTTTCCCTACATGTCGTAGCTCTGGAATTCTACCCTTTTATGTCTTTCCCAATATCTATGACCTGGCACATTTCAAAAGACAAGCTTTTCACTTGCTCAAAAATTCGTAAACAGTTTCTTGTGTCTTTTCTTTTTCCGTTTCATAATTCTCTCTATATTCAAATTAAGGCCTGGCCTTGATGTGGACTTTTGTCCATGACTGGAACCTCCAACAAAAACAATGAAACACTAAGGATCAAGAGGTTAAAAACACTGTCTTATAGTAAGCTACCTGTAATATCATGCTCTTTCATGGAGACAATTTTGGATTTCTCTATGCGATATGTGAAGAAGGAACAGTTTCAGAAAACCCGTTATATCCTGCAAGGCCCTGAAGTAAGTCATGTCTGATAGCTTTATCTCCCGCAAACACAAAAGGACAACAAATGCCCATTCGAGTATGATGGCAGGCTGGATTCTACGGACCTGCAAGACAGGAGACACACAAATGATGCCGCTCATCTGGGCATTAATACTCTATAGAATGCAATATTTCTTCTTTTTTCACAGGTCGGTTTTCGACCAAAACTGTCGTGTCATACCTTAACTTCGTCAGACTGTTGAAGGCCACGGTTCGAAGCTTTGAGTATCCACTATCATATGTCACAGCTGGTATAGCACACTTAATTATATTCACTTGGCTTTTCTGAAAATTTCCACTGAACAGTCCATAGCGTTCCTATGGCAACTGATAATTCTTAACCAAGGATATTTACAGTTTTTACTCATTACACCTTTAGAGGTCAGAAGCAATATCCTAGCTGTAACAACTGGAACTATATCATCGAACGCTGACTGGGAACCACGACTCCAGTATTTCCACATGTAAGTACCCTTAGTGTTTACAGTTGTTCCCAGTGAATCAGTTTTTTTTAAGTGTCAGTTCACATGACACAATAGAATTCCATTTGGGAGAGCAATAGCGCTTGAAGAGTAGAGTAAAATCCTTGTTTTTTCTCATCCGCAGACTCCAACATGTCATGTTTCCTACAGGAGGCAACTGAAGGCGTTTTTGTCTGGTACTCTGAACTGTATGTCATTACTTCACTTACCTCATAACGGAGTAGTTGAAAGGATAAAAAAGAAAGAAAGAAAAAAAAACACTCGCTGACCCATCACAAGACTAGGCTGATTTAACTGCCTAAGTTTCTATGGGTCTTCAACTACGAGCTTTACTTACCTATCATGGCATCATTAACAGTGGACGATGCAATACTGTGGTTGTGTTTGCGTCCATGTCAAAATCTACAACTATCCCAGAAGCGAAGTGTGACTCAAACATGCTGAAACATTGCTGGGTAGTTGGAATCGGCATTCCCCTAACCAATCTCCCATACCTTCCCCAAAAAGCAGGGTATCAATATACTTCACATTCTGTGCAGTTCCTACTTATTTCTGGTCTTTCCCTTCATCTCAGTTTCTGTTCTCTGTCACTATACTGTTGTATGCTAATATGACCTTTGAAAGACATTATCTCGGGCGCTGATGGGAAAATATAATCAAACAGCTGGAGAGTCCTGGAAGGTGTGGTTCTAAATATGCACTCAAAAATAATCAGCACTACAGCTATGGAAAACAATGTATAATATCACCAACGGCAGCTAAAGTGCAACAAGAGAAATAAACGTAAACGTTCGGGAGCCAAAATTGTTGGGTACATTGCCTATACTCATTACAAACACTATGGACTGTAAAATTTTAGACATGAAATCTGCTTATAAAATTCGCATTTGATACATAAAATATAGGTCAAGCTGACCTTTAGTGAGATGCTAAAGCGTATCCAAATACGGAGCTACAAGACTGTACATCAAATGGTGGCGAAGTGAACTCAAAACTTAAATCTTAACCAAGTGTGGATGTAAAAGTGTATGAGGAAACTTATACTTCACTGAAGCAAACTAAATAGGGCCATAACAACTGTGCTACACCACCCAAAGACTTCAGCCTTCAGTAATAAGGCAGCTTCGTTCCAGCTGTGGTCGTTAGTAAGGCCCGAGACTGAGCTATGGAAGATGATCTTCGAGACCACCGTAAAGTGTACTTAAGCTAGGATTTACCGAGCTCTGAATCTACCGTAAATTAAGGTAATGTATGGCTCTAGACCTAACTATGGAGGTAGACCTCCGAAACCATCGTAAGGTATACGTAAAGGTGCCAGACTCAGCTGTAGGGGGTAACAGATTTCTGAAGCCAATGTCAGGTATAAGATAATACGCACATTAACATAGAGTTAGTTCACAAAAGAACAATAACACACCAGAGCATATGTGGAAAACAAACCAACAAATAAAAGTTAGAAGAAATTACAAGGACCTGTCGGGAGGACCGTCTGACACACTATCAAGTGTACAGACATACAGTACAATACAGTAACACTTCAATGAGTGGGGGACATACAGTACAGTACAATAACACTTCGGTATGTGTAGACACAATAATACATTAACCAAGTTCATAGATACAGTATTACACCAGAATATGTATCGAAAGAGTAGAATACTAATGTTAGGCCAAATTAACACAAAGAACAAATTTACAAAAATAAATATATTCATTAGATGCAAGGACACACTAATGTAAATGCAAAGACACAGTAATGTAACAGAAAATGTTGGGGCTTAAAATTTGAAGCTAACAAATTTATGGGTGCACAGTAAAACACCAACAAGCACTAGTGCACAAACAACAAGCTAACAAGTGAGGGGGGCAGACATTAACAATCCAATAACTTAGGTAAAACAACATAAGTACAGGGTGTTCCAAAAGTTCGGACTCACGAGTCACAATCCAACATTTATCTCTAATTCAACGAATGTTCTAACTGCGTCATAAACTGACATCCAAATCCATGAGTACTCCATACTCATGAGAGTTTTCATGCTAATTTATGGCGAGAAATTTGAACGTTTTTTGAATAAAAAATAAACTGTGACTTCTAGCTCTGAGTCCAGACTTTCTGAGACATAAATGGAGACATAAGTGGAACAAGTAACATATACATAGTATGATATAAGTGAGGGTAAGAGAGTAAAGCAGCGCACACAACCTCTAGCTTTTCTGACTAGGTTACTACATGTACTCATTGCAACACACACACACACACACACACACACACACACACACACACACACACACACACACACAATGACATACTTGACAAGGGGACACATACTGAGGCTCGAAGAAGAGACAGGTATACATCAGAACTATCGAAGGATAGTAAGACTCCAATATGAGGAGAGACAGTTAGGTTCTAAGACACTGAGTGAGACGTTAGGAGTAAAGACAAACGAAGTGAGTGAGACTGCAGTTAGTGTAGGGGATACACAGTAACACCAAGTGAAGGTGCACACAACATACCATCGACCACTGAAGGTACAAAACACTACACAGTGCTGTAACAACCAGCAATGTGCCAACAGGTGTAGCAACAAAAAGAAACAAGCATCCCCGCAACAGAGACATGCACTTGTCTCCCGCACTAGTAAGGCAAACTAAATTACGGCAAGTCTACCTACCACGCCTCCCCAACTCACCCTACTATAAAAGCTAATTTGTTACTTCGCGTTCATCCGGCATGACGCACTTGGGTCTCCGTAAATCTCTCCTTTATGAATTACATTTCCTGAAATGGAAAACAAACTTCATGTTGATACAAAATCAGCCACAGGTCAATTTCATGTGTTACCCCATTCTCATACAACAACCCCTGCGGCAGCATCATACTTTCTAGTCGGTATATAAACAAGTTTTTAAAGTCCAAATTACCTGACGCAAACAGCAAGTACGTCTACCTACTGTTATCCAGATCAACTTGCTTAACAAGGATGAAATAAACATCATGGGAATACTTCACTAGGCAATGGGGGATGTTTGAACTGTAAACGTGAGACGTCCGGAATCCAATCAGTGACAAACAACGGTAAAAGCTTCGAGCGACAGCACTTGGTCTGCAAGGAGACACTTTACCTAAACGATTACTACGCTATAAATGTGGTCCAAACCTTCACTTTTGAAATAGTCAGCTGATGCAACATTCTTATATATTCTTAGCTGAAGGTTTACTCCCGTTAACAAGTAATTCTATCCAAAATAAAAGGTATAACAATATATTCGGAAAATAGAGGTGGCCTATGAGGTGCGTGGCCAAAAGAGACCATGGAAAAGAATGGCTGAATGCCGACTCGAGTCCGACTGGTCCCAGGGAACACCTCCCAGATATTCACTAACTGTGAAGGGTTGTGGGATACAAGTGACACACAACATGCCATAACCTTATGTGCCGGCATCCTAATTAAATACAATTATGTCGTTGCACTTACTGTAGGCTGAGCCTAACCTCCGTAAGCGCTCAAGTCAAGCGGCTTGCATGAAGCCAACCGGCAGCAGCAGCCGACTGGCGTTCGACCACGCTGCCAAGCACAGTAAGATCACAAACTCCTAATTTCAAAAAGAAATATTCAAATAGACTGATTCCTTCAGAGCTTCAGGTGCTATGAAGGTGAACTGTCAAGATTCGCTAAAAATGTGTGTAAAGGAGGATTGCAACACATTTTCACGGAAAACTTTACAACACAGACTAACATGGTAGCCATCAACGGTGGCAAGGATATCACAGATCACGTACGTTACATCTTCATCAGTAATAATAATCTACACTCAACGTAAGCACGTGTAGGTGGATATAAAGAGCAGGCAGGTTCACAGGAACTTCACACACGTTCCTCCAACAGGAGCAGTGGAAAAACCCGTAGTCTCGTAACATGAAAACACGAATGAAAAACAAAAATATACACGTCCACCTCTTCCGTTGTCGGGGTCTGGTACCTTCCGTCGACCTCGGGAGTATCCTGGACCTGCACAGCTCTTTCTGTGACCGACTTTCTCCAGTGAAGTCCTGGTCTAATAGGCTGCTGGATGCTGCAGTTCTTATGCTTGTGCATGTTAAGTAAATTTCAGAGGAATATATTAATTTTCTTCCTTGAAAAAAAAATCCATGGGTCCTCGTAAAGATCCAACTATCTACCTGTAGTAAATCAAACAGAAATGGGACTCTGATATTTACGCAATACCCCTAACACCCCCTAAAGCACTTCCGATTCTCAATGGATTTATTTTGCACATTCTGTTCTGCATATCAACACTTGCCAGGCCTTTGCCTAGAACAGGCCTTCGTCTTTACACAACCCATCTCCACCCGACATGTTCCAGCAAGGTAAATATCCTAGTGTATATGTTAGGGACAAGGCCTTCATGTATTTTCGTTGTGTAGATTACGTATATTCAAAGTTACTCTCACGTCTATATCCCACATAAAGTTTTCTAAACCTTTATTTCGTTACAGTCATTTCGATGTTTGAATAAGGTGATGTGGGCAGTAAGGGATGTCTGATAATTTTCTAGCCATGTAATCCTTGACTTCAAATTGTGATTATGTGTCTTTCTTCCCCTCTGTAAACCTTACCTTGAAGTTTGGAGACTTGCACACCTCCACAACCCGGTAAGGGCAGTATTGATGCTTATCTGATGAGTCAAGATGCCAAAATGCTGTGATCCGTAAGCCTACGTACCCACTAAAACCTGGCTCGTCTGGTACACGTTGTAAATGTTTCTTAACTTCTCTGCAGAGCCGTTCATTATGCTTCTTAAACACAGTGTACATTTTCAGGCCCGGGATGCTTGCTGTCTTCTCCTATCACAATTGTGGCAAATCTTGATTTCACTACCGATACTTTGCCTTTAATGCAAAATTTGCCAACGAGAATTAATTTTCTCGTGTTGAACGGAAACCAAGCCTTAACGATGCTTCCCATGATGTATTTCTCTCGTGTGACCTTCGGTCCCTTCAGCCGTTTTCAGCAGCTCTAGTTTTTGACAATTAGTGAGGGTTTTAAAACCTACTTTCTACATTTTCTAAGGACAAGTTAGCCTGTCTAAAGATTATACGAGCTTCCAAGGGTCTCATTATCGGCTATGAGTCCCCCTCGTCTTAAGGATTCACAAAATTCAAGCCACCACTTTTGAAAAGCCAAGTGTTGCTCTGTTCTGACTGCTGAAGATAAATGTTATCGCACAGGAATATAAGAACCACACTAGGGAACAAAAGAATATCTCTGGAAGCTCCATAATTCCAGTGCAAACACTAGAGGACCCCCATTCAGGAGAAAGAAGTGTCGTGAATGGGGTCCTAGTGTTTGCACCGGAATTCACGAGTTCCCAAATATCTTTTATTTATTTCTCCAGTGTGGGTTTTATTTCCATCTATTGCAGCTATAGCACATAATTACTTTTTAACATTTTACATCTCTCTTTCGTAATATATTATAAAATATTTAAGATAGCTATTTTTTTCTTTTCTTCCTTTTTAGTTCATTATTGCCCCATCACGTAGCTGCGGAAACGTAAATCCTTTAAAAAGAAAGTATATCCTTAGTGGACCACTGGAGAATCTTCCTCTTGTCTAGATGACTCATCTGTGGTGATTTTCATACTTATTCTGTTAGGGACAGCAAATACTTGTAACAACCTGTGGCTTGTGCTTCCGTCTACGATATCAGAGAGTGAGAGTGACTTTACAGGCACAGGTACAGTCTCCCGGGAAGGCAACATAATATGCCTGCCTTACAAACATGATTTCTACGTTAGGAATCTGTATATCCATCCACCTTCCCACTTTACCAGTATCCCATTCGTTTTAAGCGTCTGTGGCGCTGTAACACCATGGTGACTACTGTCATACGATTATGCAATGTCTGTGCATCTTGCATCGGCTTTCTGTGCCCTTCTGTGCCTCTATAATCTAACCTCACCATGAGGCTGTACTAGATAAGGTTCTGTAGGAGTCAATGAATTCACTTACATACAAAGACTTCAAAATCTAAGCTCCGCAAATGATGAAATTAAGACAACAATATGAACTCGGTACACGGGAAGAAATAAGTCATTTCCACCCACGAGGTGTTCTTTATTTCCATTTCTTCCCATGTTTCCCATGTGATTTTAGAGAGGTTTGTTTTTCTCTGATGCGTGAGCACCGAGCCTTTAAGCAGGCCTGCAACAACGAACCGTCGACGTGCTACTATTTTCCATCTTAGGTAAGGTAATATTAGTCTAGACTCTACAGAGTTTATATTCGGGATTGGATCTCCAGGTCTCAATGCAGAACGGCCTGGAGGTGGTGGAGTAGGCCAGTCGTAGGTGTAATGGCCGAGACCTCGACCTACCGAACTATAAACAGAAGCATGACGGCAGCCTAGCCACAACGCGAAGTGTGGTGGTGGAAGACCTCCGAAAACCAACGTAAGGTAAGGAAAAGAAATACCAGGTAAAGTGGTAATGTTCCAGCATTCTTGCTACCCAGCGTCATCAAAATAGTTATGAAATAATTCTTTTCAATTTGAGTAATAGGCACCTCGACAGTATCTTTGTCAGATCGTAAGAGTTTCAGACAAATGACACAGTTATTTATATATAAAGCGTCCGACCTTCCAACATTTTCGCATCGTTTTACCACAGGCGAGGAGAAAATGTATGTAAGATGGCATGTGCCACTATCAAATAAGCAACTGTGTATATGTTTGTGCGAGAAGGCTATAAGCCTGTATGACACAAAAACACATTGCAGATGTACAACCACGCCTTACACATACACACTGCGGTGAAGGCTGCTGACGATGCACGGCATGACCAGCAGAAGATTTTATACATAATTCAGATGAGTATATCAGATCATAATAAGATACTCCGAACCATTATTCACTAAATATATGGCCAGCAACGTTAACTACAACACCACGGAGGCTCGGTATGACATTGTTTAGAGTGCCTAACAAACATAAAAAGCGGAATTTCAATTCGGGCATCAATGTAAGTGTAGTAAACATGACATGACATATTTCCCGGCTGAATTCAGTTGACGAAAATTGAGGAAAAGTACGATTTGCGATTGCTTAAAGGCGTCAGTGAGATGCACGGGATAACTTAACCCAGATAAAGCGAGGCGTGTCGAGTGTTGGTGAACACATACCGTGGACCACTCCACACCGGCGGGCAGCAACTCCGGCTCTGCCTTCCGCAGCCACTCTGCCAGACCCTCACCCTCACCTTCCACCTCCAGCGAGGGTGTGTCTTCCTCCAGGTCGGGCTCACACTCGCCACAGTCAACATGGATCAAGGTGAGGGCGAAGGTGAAAAGGTTCCGGTGGAGACGAAACTCCTTAGCCGTCTTCAAGAACATACGAAATCGGTCATCCTTCAGGGGGTCTACAGCTCCACTCGACTTTACATATCCCCAAAACTCATCCTCCGGGTCTGGATGACTGGGTGGCTCCTCGGTGGCCTTGATCATGCGCAACTTTCGGTCGAGTATTTGAGTCAACTCAACTAAGAAGTCACTGGGAGCAGACAAACCCTTCTGGCCCCGCAGGAGTACGGAGTCCGAGTTCAAGTGGTCTATCGCCCTTGGCCTCGCCTTCGGCCGGCGGGTCACATTGAGGCACACGCCTCCCGAGGCCAGGACGGCGTAGCCGGAGCTTGGCTCCTGAGGCCACAGGTGGGTGTTGGTGACGTCCAGGTGGCCTCATTGGACTCAATCTCCACATCAGACTCGAGAGCCAAGTTCGTCTCCAACTCCTGTATAAGATCCAGCAGTACGCGGGTGCTGGCAGTGCTGTGACCCCAGGGTTGCATCATCATGCACTCACCAACTTTGTCACTTTCAACAACATTCTCCTGACCATCTATGGCTTTCCGTGAATAACTCCCGTCTCTGTCTAGCCTGTCTCTTCCAATTAAGCCACTGTCTCCCTCAATCATGCCTCTGTCCCCGCATGAAACACCTTCTCCCCTCCCACATTCTGGAATACTGATTACCTTTTCAGAGAGATTAATTTCTTCTCTGTTTGCATACATTCCTGTCTGCAACAAGCTTCCTTCTATGCCAGGTGTTATACATTTCCTTCTTGTATGACTCCCATCTTTTCTCCAGTCATCCTTCTCGTCAGAGACACTTTCGTCAACTCTAGTGATTATTCTTTCTCTTTTACGAACACTCTTGTCTCTTCCTGGAATTTCTGTCATTCTCTGTATGCACTTTTCCGCCTCAAGACTTCCCCTTTCTTTCCCATGAATACTTTCATCTCTTCCGTGACCACTATTTTCTAATTTCAAAATATCCATTTCTTCCCCAGCAACCCTCGTTTCTCCACCCTGACTCTTTTGAAAGTCTGAGATATTTCTTTTTCCTTCAGAGACATCATGATGCACACACTTTCCATTTCCCATGGCAAATATTTTGGCTCTTACGCGTCCATCTGATTCCTTTGGAAAGAAAGTAATTTCTCCCTCACTATCACTCTGTCTCCATCCTGCAGCCATCCCCTCCCTTCCCCGGACATTCCTCCTCCTCCCTGGGACACTCTTCCCTCCTTTAGCCATCCTCTCTCTTGAAGGGCTCATCTTTTTCCTCCTCCTTTTCCTCAAATCCTCCTTTCCCGCGTCGCTACTTTCCCCAATCATGCTGCTGCTGCTGCCTTCTCCGTCCGTTTTACTCACTTGCGAGTCAGTCGCCTGTGGCGAAGGGTGAGTGAAGGCCTTACCGCTTGCGTCACCAGACCGCCTGCGGACCCCAGCGGGGCTGCCCGACGCTACGGAGATGCTGTGGAATGTAGGAAAAGTGGCCATCAGGCGGGAGTCGACTGTGGTGGCGGTCGGGATCCCCTGAATCCACTCCTCGATGCTGACGGCCTTGTTGAGGGCCATCTTCAAGAGGGACGGGTCCTTGGACATTTCAGGAGTGCCCGGCAGACTGCGCCATCCTCGCTCTTCCCGGACGAGTGATGGCTGACGATCCAACTCGCTACACGCACTCTCCTCGCTCGAGCTGGACCAGGTCTTCCGCGCCCGCCTGTACCTAGCCCGACGTGCACGGGGCATTGCGATGCCAACGGAGGGGCACCAGGAGAGCCACAGCACTGCCACGGAGAGGAGCGCAAGTCACATTCACCACGCTAAAGATCTGAAAAGGTAACAGAGCTTTTCGTTCACTGTAACCTTGAGACCGTACCATCCCTGGCGAACAGAACAAGGGCAGTTCCGGCGGTCAGTCCTGCACCAAGGGTATCCCTCCAGCGGGTGACGAACCCTCGACCATTCGTCACTTCCGCGTCACACTCGTCACACCGGCGCTTGATTCCTCGTGAACGCGACACCCGCGTGACGACCGCATTTGTCAGTGCGGCAGATACAGTGGGAGGGCACGGCACGGGCCACTTCCCCGCCGCTCGACTAACCAACACTACGCACACCAAGAAAATGGTGCCCCCGGGGTTGCTTTGAGCTCCAATGATAAGATAAACGTGACATGAGGGATACCACGCCAGGAGCGGATAAGGGCGAGTCGGGCACATGATGAGGAGGGAGTTTAACCATGCTGCGCGGGGTGTATAACACAGTATGTGGGACAGGTGGTGCTGGGGTTAAGCCTGGGGTGTGCGGCGATGACACGACTCCGCTCACACGGCTCCTCTGACCTAGTCACGTAGGCTGGCACACTGGCCCGCCCTCACGACTGATCCCTCACCCTCCTGTGTGGCCCTCACACTCCCCCGTCAGCCATCACCACCCACCCTTCTCAACACCACCACCGTCAGCACCCATCCTAACACCAAGGGGCTCCTAACGTCGCCACCACACAGTTGTAACCACTTGTAAAACGTTGCGACTTCAACAGACCCGAAATAACATCGTCAGCTGAAAATCACTGACACAGTAAGCACGTCGGACGAACAGCTGCAAAAAAAAAGAAAAGGAATCATTCAGCATAAAAATTTCTCCCTCAATCAACAAATAACAAAACCAACAAGGGGAAATAACATCTCGTACTTGATCATCACAAGTAAGGTGGACCTAGCATGTGATATCACCAACTCAAACACCCTATACTCTGTTCACAACCTGACTGATGTAACAACAAGCTTGGATGCTAAACCGCCTGGTCAGACCACACTAAACACTGGAGATGTGTTCCGTAATTTCTGTTGTAACAGTGAACAGATAAAGTGGGAGGATGTGATCTGTGAGATGTGTACGTCTCAATGGTAAACCCGGCTGCTGAGTACCACAAGAGAGGAGGAATGTGTGAAGGACATGACCACTACGGTCCTCCATGCATGTAACACACACACACACACACACACACACACACACACACACACACTAGCGAGAGGACAGCACAGAAGGTGTAGGTTAGAACGAGGAAGACGACCACTTTACAGGAGGCGAAGATGAATTGCAGTTCTTCTAAAGAGGCCACAGTTCACCCAGCAAGGGCGAGGAAACCTGTCAGACGTGGACCATAAACCAAAAATGTCATATGAAAAGCAGGAAGAAGATGGTGTTGAAAAAACAAAAACTAATTACGAAATAATCCAAAATACTTTTACTCGTATGCAAAACACAAATCCAGAACCACAAACTCGATTGGGTCGCTCAAACCAGAAGCTATCTTTACCGACGACTGCCAAGAGATGTGTGAGGTTCAAAGGCAATATGAATCGGCACACAGCGAGCCACAACCAACAAGAAAAAACAATAAAAGACCCAACAGACTTCATCCTGAACAGTAATGCCCCAAGTGTACACACAGCAGGTATCACCACATCAACACAAGATGTCGAGTGGACCATTGAGAACATGCCCTTCCACTCGGCCCCAGATCCAAGGCCCAGACTCAGGGAACCAATTGTTCGTAAAGAAATCCAAGACACCTGTAGCATGTACACTATATATCCTTTAGTGGAAAGTCAAGATTCTGGCACCATTCCCGAGACTGGCCAACTGCCTCACATCGCCCCATGCCACAGAGGTGGAAGCAAAGCATTCCCAGGAAACTGCCGATCGACAGCACTAAGATCTTGGAAAGAGTCGTGAGAGGCCAGGTGAGTGATTGTATGGAAGTAAACAGTGTAGTACTTAACCCAGGACGGTATGGTATCTGGCCGGGAACATCCTGCCTCACTCAGCTCCTTCACCATTATCATGGGATGGTTGAAGCTTTGGAAAACAAAGGAAATGCTGACGTGATTTACACAGACTGTGCAAAAGCATTTGACAAATATGACCATGATGTCTTGGGATATAAAATGCGGAAGATGGGAATAATTTGGAAAACTGGGAGATGGATGTACAACTTTGTAACTAACAGTTCACAACACGCAGTTGTAAATCATGCCATCTCCAAAGCCTCTGTAGTAAAAAGCTCAGTCCCCCGAGGAAATGTACTTGCCCCCCATCTGTTCTTCACTCTTATATCTGACACTCACGCAAACACGAGCCAAAAATCCTTATCATCCTTTTCAGACGATACACATATAAGAATGAAAATCACATTATCAAAAGATGCCACAAGACTTCCCAAAGAAGACATAAATGAAGTCTTAACTGGGAAACTGAGACCAGCATGGTTTTCAATTATAAGTTTCCACTCCTCCGGTATGGGGAAAAGGAACAAATCAAAAGCGACGCAGAATAACGAACAGACACAGGCGCTACCATAAACCAGATTACTTTACCGAAAACAAGAAAACAACGGTTGTCTCATGCAGAAGGACGGCAGGCTGGATCCTGCGGACCTTCAAGTCAAGAGAAGAAAATCAAGTCACTAATTCTACCACGAATTGTTGCGTTCTAACATCATCCTACAAAGGCTGGCGCTATTGCGGATTTAGAAAGTGTCCAGAGATCTTTCACAGCCCATATAACTGTGGTAAAGGAACTAAATTACTGGTAACAACTGAAATCACTGAGGCTATACTTCCTGAAGCGCAGACGGGAGGGGTGTATCATTACCAATACCTGGAAAATCCCAGAAGGTTTGGTTCCCAAGCTACATTCGGAAATAACATCTTACTGGCACGACAGGCGTGGATGACTCTGTGAAATACTACTTTTGAAATCCAGAGGTGCGATAGACACAAAAAAAAGAGGGAACACCTTAAGATCCTGGTCCCAAGACTCTTCAACACCTCGCCATCTACGGTCAGACACAGCCTGGGATGCACGGTAGAGACGTTCAAGAGTGCACTGGACAAGTACCTACAAAGTGTAGCAGTCCAGCCAGGCTGTGGGGCTGTCACGGTCTGGAAATTCAACTTTTATAGGGACTGATGCAAACAAGCCTTGCTGGAAATTAACAACATCCGTCTACAAACACTAAAGAACAACTACAAACAACTAAAACTGTCAAATATAAAGACAATATAAACGTTCCCAATGCAGCAATATGTTTATTTTAATCGTGACCTTTCGTATTACCATGGTAGGTGACGTATTCCATATAATTTATATCAAGTTAATTTTAGAAAGAGTTCCGTCAATTTTCAGAAAGATATTTCTCTATCATATATATCTACATTACAATTTAACCTTAACATTTCTCCATTATATTTACATCACAATTTGACCTTAATATTTATCCATTGTATTTATCTACATCACAATTTGACTTTAACATTTCTTCATTGTATCTGTCGACATCACAATCTGACATTAATATTTCTCCATTATATTCATCTACATCCTAATATGACCTTAATCCTTCCAAAAACATTATTTAGTAACAGTAATATTTCTCATTTTCCAGATGAGGACACCACACAGTCCAGCCATATTGAAAAAGTTGACATTCATCAAACTCCAGATTGCATCATAAACAGTAACCTCACTGGTGAGGACACACTCAATGACCCAGCAGGTGATGTGTACCAAAACTTCCCTCAACCTTCAGAACCATCCGACCCTCCTACCATGTTGCTCAGTTCACAACACACTTCCTTGTGGCTTGTAAAGTGAGATTCAAGTCTGACTGTTTACTGTACAGCTAACCACTGACATAAATGTAATCACAGAACTGTAGTACAACCTTTATTCACAATCAGTCTGGTACAGACACTAAGATATCAAATCTTTCCGGTGACAGTTTATTGAAATCAGACGGCATATAATGAGATAATCGAATGGCATTTAATAACCACTCTGACAAAACGAAGACTACGTTACCACCATTTATCTTATGAATCTCAAAAATATAGCCATTCCAATTTCAATATATTTTGGTATTTCTCAAAATTCATTTTAATTTTAGAAAAAAAGCTCTAAAAAGTGGATCTTTATCGACAAAATTAATCATGGTTAATCTTTATCTGTCTACTGGTATAATGCGTTACTAGGATCACAAGATCATCCACGCCAAGTGTCACAGTCATCCACGCCAAGTGTCGAGGTGAGCCACGTCAAGAGACCAGGCCAACCACGCCAAATTAATGAAAACTCGCAACACTTTCATTTTCTTCAAAAATCTTTCCTCTTCCTATTTTCTTTCTAATGACTCTGGGGATCCCCAGAGAGAGGTTAATGAAAGCACTCGTGTTACAACCCCCGTCAACCTGACTCACAGACCCCCCTGGTGGCGCAACAGAGAATGACACCACAGTGCTACACTCTGGTCCCACCACACGGCTCTGGTCCCACCACACGGCTACACTGTGGTTGGTCCCACCACATGGCTACACTGTGGTTAAGGACTTCCTCTACAATCGTCTTGAAAATACCAAATCGTGACTACTGCTACTACAACTACTATTACTATTACTACTACTACTACTACTATATCTACTACTATTACCACTGACATCACTACTACCACTGCAATTACCACTACAGCTACTACTATTACTACTACTATTACTGATAATAATAATAATAATAATAATAATAATAATAATAATAATAATAATAATAAAAATAATAATAATAATAATTGTGTTATCTCTTCATAACCATCAAATGTTTCAAATATGTCTTTACACATCCTAAATATGCCTAACCTCCACAGATTTTCTCTCTACAAAGAAAATGCATTAGCGTCTACTGAGCTGGTGTGTTTGAGGCTACAGACACAGAGGGCGTACTTACAGTGGCGTGCCGGTAGGGGGCGGGTACCGTCAACACGTACCTGTGGCCAGAGAATACAAGTTAAGCGCCAGCTGCAGTTTGACTTACAAAACCAACACATACGAATTAAAAGACATATGATCACCACAGTCAAAAAGAACATTTAAAATACACAGTTAAAAAGAACATTTAAAATACACAGTTAAACAGAACATTTAAAATACACAGTTAAACAGAACATTTAAAATACAGTTAAAAACATTTAAAATAAAAGTTAACAAGAACATTTAAAATAAGACAGTTAACAAAAACATTTAAAATAAGACAGTTAACAAGAACATCTAAAATACGACAGTAAACAAGAGCATTTAAAATAAGACAGTTAACAAGAACATTTAAAATAAGACAGTTAACAAGAACATCTAAAATAGGAGTATTTAAACATTATAATAGGGTGTTGGACCTGGTCAATACACGAACTTCGAGTTGACCAGCCGCTGTCATCACCACACACCACACCACACTTCCCCCTACACATTTCTCCACGCAACTCAGGACTAGACCTCCTTATAAAGCATTTGTTGTCGTACTTGATCTCAAACCTTTAATTTGTATTAAAATATCTTCTCACGGACGTACGCCGGAGACTTATAAAAATAACAAAACCCTTGATAAACAGACTGTTACCCCCCGTGAGCTGGAGGTGAGGTCATGTGTGAAGCATTACACTGGGTCAAGTATACAACACCTTAATGTATTCCCGTGACCCAGGGCTCTTGAAGGCCAGACTGGAAATGAAACATTTAGAAAAAAAAATTGCTCGGAAGAAAACGAATATGATAGGAAGGTAGACAATGTACGTAGGTTATGAGAGAGAGAGAGAGAGAGAGAGAGAGAGAGAGAGAGAGAGAGAGAGAGAGAGAGAGAGAGAGAGAGAGA
>JAUTXX010552160.1:0-10269 GCA_032273605.1 Panulirus laevicauda
ACACACAGCAGTATTGTATTCAGGAGAGTATTTGTGTCTGGAAGAGCGCCATCCCTGCTTTTCTCTCTCTTGGGCATGAAGGTCCGCAAGATCCAACCCACCATCTTTTTCGAAGAGGCAACTGCTGCCTTGCTGAATTCGCTGAAGGTAATATCATCGGGCATCATTACTAGGATTTTACTGTGGTCAGTTGTGATATAAGAGTGTCTGTTTCTAACTAGTATTCTGCACTGCTACTCTTATTTCTTCGCTCGCCCCACATAGGAGGAACTGGTCCATATCCTCATTGAAAAGCATGTAGTTCTCGGTGGCCTAGCAGAGGATTTTTCTTTTCTACGTTAGAGGCTCCGGTCACAGACCAAAGTCCACTTCAAGGCCGGGCCTCAATTGATATACAGGGAGGTTAATAAAAGGGACAAAGGAGAGACGAGGGAAAGTATTTGAAATTGTTAAAGGGAGTGAAAAACCTGTCTTTTAAAATGCCTCGGGTCATAGGTTATTGGGAAAGATATGACAGGGTAATTTCCAAAGCTTCGAGGTGCAGGAAAAGATACAGTTGTCAAAACGGCCCACCCAACACTGTTAATGTCACTCTCTACTTTCTCTGAGTCCCATCTTGATGAGATTTTCATGCTTACTCTAATATCATACACAAAGGATGGTATGAAAAAAGGACTCGTAACTGAATTCATGTTAGATATGAGAATGAGGAACACAATAGTGCGAATACAATTCCTTTTTTTCCTTACTATGGAGGCAAGGCACTGATTTACGACAGTGTTGCTATCTCTTATTAAAACGTATATCCATCGTTCAATTTTTCCGGTTAGTCCCAGCTTCAGCAAGAAGGATATAAGCAACAGTCACACTTATCAAAGCTTTTACAAGGGTCATGCGTAACACACGAGCTCTCTACTTGTTCTCCAGCGCCACTACGAAATCATCACAGCAGTTGAAGGAGGCACGATTATCCCGCCCTGGCATCATGTCGTGCTGGAGTTATAGATTAACCGATTCTAGAAAGTCGTTCAATATATATCTTACGCCTTCCGAAAACCTTAGTAATATCTGGGATTCCTCCGCTTCCTCCTTGGTGGAGTTGGGCGATGTGAATCAGTTTTAAACTCTTGGGGACAATGCCAGTGCCCAAACTTTTTGTTGAGATGAAATTTGAAGTTCGAGCAAAGTGGTGTTTTGCATCTTTTTTATAAAGACAGAGTTTCAGGAATGTGGTCCTGGGGCCAGAATGCATTTGCATGTTCTCACTGGTCCTCTCGAAGTCCTGTAGCGATGAGGTGGCATCTGATGTGTGTAAGAATGAGGTGGTACGAGTGCTAGGAAGAAGTCGGTGGGGTCATCTATTTACAAGGTGGTTTCAGGCTCGCCAAACATACCGTCTGACGGTGCTTTATCATCAGCTCATTCATTCGGTAATCATCCATGTAAGTCTCTTCTTCATGTTATTAGTGGGCTACGGGCGTCTATGTCCCTCGATTCTATTCTTACACGATACAAGTAATTTTCTTCGTCCTTCTCCTGCGTCTCGCTGGTTACTGAGGGTATAATCGAATTTCACCACTTCGTCTGACGCTACTACAACCACTCCCTAGACAATCAACACGCCACAACCAGACGCCAGACCCAACACGCCACAACCAGACGCCAGACCCACTTGCACGCCACAACCAGACGCCAGACCCAGCACGCCACAACCAGACGCCAGACCCAGCACGCTACAACCAGACGCCAGAACCCCCATCACGCCAGAACCAGACGCCAGGCCCCACCAGCACGCCACAACCAGACGCCAGGCCCCACTAGCACGCCACAACCGGACGCCAGAACCCCCAGCATGCCACAACCAGACGCCAGGCCCCACCAGCACGCCACACCACCATGGGTTTAGACCGACATCAGATAAGCGGCGCGCCAGTACAGGAATGTCCCGCCGCCACAATGCAGACCAATCATACGCCGGATCTGTTAGGTCCTCCATTGTATTTTAATGGGTAAACCTACGCGACAGGATCAGAACAGCAACTAATGATCCCTACCAACTCATCCAGTATTCCGGCATACTTGGTCATCCCAGGTCTGCTGATGTAGGAAACATGGAGAGGGGGGAAGAAGGATATAACCAACAAACCATCTCTGTTCCCAATGGTAGTTGTCCTACAAGTGTTAAGGAAGTTGTGAGAATGATCAAGCTTGGGCCAGACATGAAAAAAAATGGAACATACATAAACTTACACCCAAGATTGAGCCTTAATATCAGTAAGGCTTTATCTGAGTTCGTCCTGGGAAATGCTGAGGACTGGTCGATCTCGCACAGAAGTCTTAAGGTGTGTGTGTGTGTGTGTGTGTGTGTGTGTGTGTGTGTGTGTGTGTGTGTGTGTGTAAAACTCGTCCGAGGTGTACAAACATGGAGGCACTTATGTGGGTCCTGTCCCCGGCTGAGCAAACATGGAGCTCTTCCTTGTAAGGTCACAGTCATAAAGACGAGCACTAGAGGTCAGGTCACTGATGGTTTGCAACCTCCTACGAACGGTTGTTATCATCCAGCCATCATCTGGACCAGACTCACCCACACTGGCTCTTTTGCTCAACACTGCCTGGAGGAAGTCTCTCCCAGGCCGGCTTGTAGACCAGACCGATTCACGCTGGCTAGTTTACGTTGTCGACACCTCAGGCTTACTCACCTGACCTACCCACGCTGGCTGGTGTACTGTAAACTGTACATCTTCAGCCATAGCAGTAAAGGAGCTCTTATGGGTACAGGGTAAAGTATTCAATCAGACCCATGTCTAAGGTTCTTAATGTGATCACCTCGTGTGGGGGTTGTCCTCCCTTCCAACATTATTGGTGAGAGTTGGGATGATGATACACTCCACCCAACATTCATGGTGGCAGCGCAGGGATGGTATACTCCATCCAACATTCATGGTAGCAGCGCAGGGATGATATACTCCATCCAACATTTATGGTAGCAGCGCAGGGATGGTATACTCCAACCAACATTCATGGTGGCAGCGCAAGGATGATACACTCCACCCAACATTCATGGTGGTAGCTTTGGGATAACATACACAACTCGACATTTTTGGTAGCACTGTTGGAATGAGATATTCTACTCCACATTTACACTGGCAATTATCAAGATAACTTCCCAGTGTCCTGGTAGCTTGATGGAGGGGAAGGTCAAGCAGGAAAAATACCCAAAAAGCGACCCAGGTCCACGGCGGTGTGAGGTCGGTGAGAGACATCGCCAACGGTCGTCGTGGTGAGGAAGGTCTATGCAACACGTCATGTCTGGGGTCACAGGAACCTGACCTCTGCGAACTGCACTCCTTCCCATACCCTTAAACCGAACCCTGAGAGAACGTCAGCACACCTAGGGCGATTCACGTCACTCACCAATGGTTATCACACCTGAAATCTGAGCAGCAGACCTTTAACAAATGGTAGACAGAAGAAAAAGATTCTTAGTTAAACCCTAAATGCAGGATTGGTCTTCATGAATTAATGAACCCAGAAATGTTAATCCAGTTCCTTCAAGACAAGGCTGAGTTTCATCTAAAATACGTATGTATGTTTTTAAATTCCGTCAGTGCTATATAACTTGGTTCTATTCCATTCCCATCAATCTTATGTAACCCATCAAATCTATGTATGTTGAATTCATCCCATCAATCTTACTATGAACTCCCCCCTCAATATCATTCATATCAATTCCATTCCGTTGATCTCATTATGTTGTGTGACCCATCAGTGATATGTATATCAGTTCTACTCCTTCAATTCTATATATGTTAAGAAACCCATCAGTTTCAAGTAGTTTTTCTTTTCCTTACATTGGAGGCGCCAGTAACAGAGAAAAGTCCACACAAAGCCGAACTTAAATTCAAACAGAGAAAGGGTAATCAAAGGGAAAAAATAAGAGACAAAGGGAAAGTATTTACGAATTCTGGAGGAAGCGAAAACCCTGTATTGCAAAATGTGCCACGTCATAGTTACCGGGAAAGACACGAGTCTGTAAAGAGTTCCAAAGCATCGAGGTGTCGTGGATGAATAGTACAAAGACCTCTTCGTGCTCTTCATACCAGACAAAACCAACTCATTCAGATGACTAGAAGAACACTCATGTGCAATTATACTATTTCTTAAGAGCGAAGACACAACTCTGTCATTCAAGTTTCTGGAGTCACCTCTCTTGATTGAGAGTTCTGTTATCATTTTCAATTACCTTGACGTAATGTACTCCTACACCTTCATACCCCCGGGTTGATCCTTCCCCCGGGGTGATCCTGCCTGCCGGTCCTGGTCCAGGCAGCTCTGTACCCACCACTGGTACATACGTCTCCCTCATGGTGAGTCATGTTGCCCTCAACCACAATCCACGCTTGGTTACGTCAAGAATGAGACTTCCATCGTGATCACTTAGGTTCCTATTTAGTCCAGTACTGAACTGTGGATGGAAATGTGACATTCACTAACACTTGACCTCGGATTCTGTAGACAGACTTTATTCTGTCAATAACATAATGGAGTTTAACTTCTAATCTCTTGACAGGATGAGGGTGGTAGAGAAACACAGGATGGAGGCTGGAGTCTTTACGTTTCAGTGTGAAGCCTCGTTGTAACAGAGGGACACCCAGAGACAAGGGTACATTGTTTAAATCCAGCTCCATCCTGTATTTTTCTACCACCCTGATCCCCTCATCTGTCAATATGGATTCTAATCACATATAGACCTGTAACGGGTTGGACCAGGCATCCTAGTACTGCTTGATGCTGAGGAAGTTTTAATGTTCTAAGGAAGGATTCGTCAAGACCTTCAAGGTGAAGCGTATTTTGAGTGATATGCTATACAGCATTGAGAATGTTCTATGTTCATATTAACTCCAAAAATGTTATATTCGTCAGTTAATGGTCCTCCTGCCTTAAGCTAATGACCCGGATATAAGGGTAAAACATTCGTCAACCATCTTAAGGTGATGCTTATACTCAATAACTGGAGAGAAGGTCGGAAGTTTAGATATGAACAAAACATTCTTTTCTGGGAGGTCAAAGGAAGGTTAGTTCACAATGAAGGTGTTAACACACTAAAGGAAAGCTATCGATGTATTAACCTTTCTGGCAGGCCTCCCGTAATAATCGACACAGATCATCATAAACTAAATATATTGCATGAAACATCGGATAACGAAGAAGAAGAAGAAGAAGAAGAAGAAGAAGAAGAAGAAGAAGAAATAACCCAAAATACTTTTCCTCATATGCAAAACGTAAATATAGGATTACAAACACCAATGGCCCACTTAAAACAGAGGGTAATTTCACAAACGACTGAGAAGAGATGAGAGAGTCAAAAAGAACAATAAAGATAAATGACCCAACAGCCTTCCTAAAACGTAATTTCCCAAGTGTGCACATACCAGATATCGTCACCTTAACACAAGATTTCGAGAGGGCCATTGAGAGCATGACCATGAACTCATGGAACTCAGGTCTCAAACAGAAACACAAAATGCAAGACACCTCTAGCACGTGTGCTAAATATCCTCTGGTGAAGAAGTCTAGATTCTGGCATCATTCCCGTGAGTCTGAACCTGACCCATATCCTCCACTCCACAAAAAAGTGGAAGCAAACCAGTCTTTCCAAAAGACTATCGCATATCCTTAAAAATCTTCGAAAGAGTCTCAAGAGGCAAGCTGACTGAATATCTGGAAGTGGACAATCTCCATGACTCAGGGCAACATGGTTTCAGGGTGGGAAGACCTTGCCTCTCCCAGCTGCTTGACCACCATGATTGGATAGTTGAAGCTCTGAAAAAAAAAGAAAATGCTGACCTGATCTACACAGATTTTGCAAAAGTACCGGACAAATGTGACCATAGTGTCACAGCACACAATCTGCGAAAGACGTGAATAATCGGAAGAATTAGGAGATGAATATGTAACTTTTTAACGAAGCGATCACAACACGGAGTCGTAAACCATGCCATCTCCAGAGCCTCCACGATAAAAACCTCAGTCTCCAAAGGAACTGTACTTGCACCCGTCCCGTTCTTCACTCTTATATTTGACATTGACGCAAACACAAGCCACAGTTCTATATCATCCTTTGCAGATAATACAAACATGAGTTTGAAAATCACATCAATATAAGATGCCGAAAGGCTACAGAGACGTAAACGATGTTTAACTGGAAAAACCGAGAAATAATATGCTTTTCAGTGGAGACAAGTTTCAACCTTCCAATACGGGGGAAAATAAAGAAATAAAAAACAACGCACAACACCGGACAGACAAAAGACAGTATCATAATCTGGAACAATAATGTCTAACGACACAACCTTCAGCAAACACAGCAAAACAAAAAGTTCCTCGCGCAGAAGGATGGCAGGCTGGATCCTCCAGACCTTCAAGATTAGTGAAGAAAAATCAGTGATGATATTATTTACGGCAAGAATTCTTTCATCACTTGAATATATTTCGTTCTAACACCAATCTACAAGGCAACTAAAACTGCGGCTTTAGAAAGTGTTAAGAGATCTCTCACAGTCCATATATCAAAGTGACAAAGGATCTAAATTAATGGGAACAACTAAAATCTCTCAGGCTTCACTCCCTGGAGGTCATACGAGAGACGTACAACATTGACTACACCTAGAAAATCCTAGAAGGTATTCTTCCCGACTTACATTCAAAAATATCATCCTACTGGCACGACAGGCATGGAAAACCTTGCAAAATTACGACCTCTGAAATCCAAAGATGCGATATGCACACACAAAAGAGAGAGAACAATTTAAACATCCGCGACCCAAGATTCTTCAACGCCTGCAGTCAGACGCAGCATAGGATGCACGGCAGAGAAGTTCAAGAATGCATACGACAAGTACCTACAAAGTGCACCCGCCAGCCAGGCTGTGGGAGCAATGTGGGCCTAAAGGATAAGGCCTCCAACAGCTTGGTAGACCAACGACCTATTCTAGCAGCCCTGGCCCAGCCTGGGCTGTTGAGGGTGAAGACCCATGAACACTTCACAAGGTATTCACAAGACAAAGAGTCTCGGGTGGGGCGGGGGAATACTGGTCTTCATGTAATCCAACAAATACATCAATATCCAAAGAACTAATATCAAAACAAAGGGAAAATAAAATTTCAATCTAACTCGCAACAAAAGTCTACAAAATACTTTGCTCAGTTTGGACAGTAGTCAAAGACGAGAACCTGTGATGGAAAGATAATGATCCCTGAAGGTGTTGGCAGTGGGCTGACAACCACTATACACCTAAGAATCCACAGGATATAAACAGACCAACTTTAAAAGCTATACGTTTGCCAGCCACCAGCATCAAGAATCAGATATTTAGTGGAATTCTGTGGAGTCTTACTTCTAATCTGTGTTTAGCAAGGGACTGAGAGAATGATACAGAAACACGAGTCACAAGAACAACAACAATAATGGTTATATACCAAGGTGGTGTAACCTGGTGGTACTGAACGTACAGGGTTATGGCAGGATGGTGAGAGAGTCAGGAGCTACATGGAGAGCTGCCACCTACGATAAGGAAACCACAAGAGCCTCATGAGTCAAGAGTTGTCATGGCAAGAGACGTCAAGGCGCTCGCGAGTGAGCCAGCCGAGCTTGTGTGTCTGAGGCAAGCTGACATCTTGAATGGTTTGCCTTCGGTGATTCCCGCTATATAGCGGCCAGCCAGATCAGGTTACGAAGGAGGTCCTTGAGAGTGACAACGGCCTTCAGTGGGAACAGCAGGCGCCCGCCGCTGACTGGTAGTGAAGACCAGAGGGCTCGACTTCCGTCACTATATCGCCCACAGGATAAACATGATGAGCATGGGATGTACGATAACCTCGCCGCTGACAGTGGCACAAAACAAATCAAAGGTCGAAGGTGGTATGTTAAGGTCGAATGTCATAAGTTCTGACCTAACTCTACCGCTGGTGGAGTGTGTTGAACTTGATGAGGTCAGTTAATCCGTGCGATATGATGGCTCTCACTGAGGAGAGGCCTCAGGTCAGTAGCTTAACGCGATAATGAGAGCGGTAGCCTTGCTGATGTTGCCCCACAACATGCTGGCGAGTGTTACTAACTGACAACAGAGTTACTAGCTTGCCAAAAAAAACTATCGAACATTGAAGAAAACACGGCTGGTATTCCATACAGACAAGATATAATAACCGCCGATGATCTTCGTAACACAGCGAACGCTTAGCGAGAGACCGGCCGGCTTGCCGGCAGGTGACGGGGTAAACAAACAACCAAACCGAAGCCTCTGCTCGGACCTCACACTAATGTGATAACATTAGACCCGCCTGGTCTTACCCTGGAGCGGCCCGCCCTCTGTCTAACTAAATAATCCCGGTCTCCTATCGAACTAAAAAAAAAAGAAAAGAAAAAAAGAAAACGAGGAAATAATAATAATAATAATAATAATAATAATAATAATAATATCACTTATAATGGAAAGTGCGACAAATTAAGTAACTATATATGAAAAACTGGAAGACAAGAGAAGTATAAAATGTTGGGGTGACTAAAAAGACATCATCGGTAAAGCACTGCGTGAGGCCCGGAGAGAGAGAGAGAGAGAGAGAGAGAGAGAGAGAGAGAGAGAGAGAGAGAGAGAGAGAGAGAGAGAGAGCAGGCGTGGTCGTTATGTCGCTCCCACAGGAACCATCAGGGGTGGGGCACGGGCGTGTCAAATCAATGTGGGAGAAGGTCGTGAAGCCTCGCTACACACACACACACACACACACACACACTGATGCAGTGGGACAGAGAAAAGGGTACATTGAAACTGAGACACACGGGAAAGCGAGTATAAATGTAGAGAATAATATGCAATTGGTAGGCACACAACAATCGTGTGGAGACTTTGGCCCTGGAAATGACAAGCTTAGAGGAGTGCCAAGCACATGGGATTACTGCTTCTTAACAAGAGGGGAGATTAGAGAGAGTGTTAAGAGGCACAAAAGCCGTCGAATTATCTTTTGAAAGACTTATCCGTAAAGTGACCGGCACAAAGATTAGAAACACTGGTACACCAGGAGGTTGATGACTGTCGGAGATGATCATTACCGTATTGAAGATCACACAGCAGAGAGAAATGAAAGGAGAAGAGAAGAAGATACTCCCATTACTTTTAAAAATATTACAAGAGGCATTCTAATTCCCTAAAGCTGTTTTGGGGATACAAGAAAGGAGAAGACTTGGTGGCTGTTGGACCCATAAGCTCACGAGCCTGATGAAATATTCAATCCCAGGTGCTACACATGTGTGGAGATACCCCTTGATGAATCTCTTGAAATGCTCCTCAAGATATTGATGGAGAGAGACCAAAGTGCCAAGGGAGACATAAAGAGCAAACGTCATACGCATCTACATGGCAGGAGAGAAGGAAGACTCGCTGAAATACAGGCCGGCCTCACTGACGAGTGTGGTCTTTTAGGTCGTTCTGAAGCAAATGGACAAACCTCCTGAAGAAGAGAGACTAACCACCTGAGGGAGAGATAACGCTACTTCTGGGAAAGGTCGTTGCGTAATGGACCGCTTGGATTTCTGCAATGGGGTGAGTTCAGCGCCAATCCAAAGATAAGGTTAAGTGGACTGTTTTGTATTTGGACTACCCCGAAAGCATTTGACACTGTAACCTCAAAGTAGGCTGATTAAGAAGGGTGGATTTCCAAGCCGGGATAAAGTGGCAGACTCACTCGAGGGAAATACGATTATCTTAGTGGAAGGGAACAAAGGAAACGTGTCGGGAAATCCTTCTGCGAATGGGTGGTAGAGTGCTTTGGAAATCCGTCCTAGGACTACTACGCATACTGATTTAAGCACACGACTTGCCAGTGAGAAGGGACTCCCAATGTGAATATGTCTGCAGACGATACGAAGCTCTTGAGGAGACACGACAGAAAAGGTGAGGAGGACTACATCAACTTACAGAGGGACACAGACAGACTCTCCAAAGTTCGCCTTAGTACGTGGTCAATGAAGTTCAACCCAGGGAGACAGATGTCCCACTGGATCCCTCTCCCCCCAAAGCCACCACATGACCGAGGGGAGATATCTACTGGATCCCTACCCGCTAAGCCACCCCGGATGGATCATCATCGGGGGGGAGAAGAAGAAGAAGAAGAAGGCGTAAATATGCATGCCATCAGCAATGGCAAACCGAAGAAATCTGGTGTGTGTGTGTGTGTGAGAGAGAGAGAGAGATAGAGAGAGAGAGAGAGAGAGAG
>JAUTXX010552171.1:0-10268 GCA_032273605.1 Panulirus laevicauda
TTTACCAAATCATTTTCCCTAACCCTCTCACTTTGCACACCACCTCGACCAAAACACCCTATATCTGCTACTCTTATGTATACAATGTTCTTTAACCCACTGACTGCTCATATGCCATGCATGGAATGGGTCCCCTCTGGCAGCTGACTGCAAGTGCACCATATTTGGTCTCCATCATTTAAAATCCTGGGTGCGGTAATGGTGTCAGGAAACAATTACTGGCAGCTGAAACAGTTTCTCCTTTGCCCATATTTTTTTAAACTCAGTTGATCAGTTGCCATCAAATTGTCTTTGATGACTGTACACGTTTTACATTAACCAAGAAGCAAAGTAAATGTACATAAATTTATATGGTATATGGATACCATACATATAAATTAAAAAAATAGTGAAACATATGTTACTGGATACCATGAATGCATTGTAAAATGTGTGTAACCATCAAAATGCCATGGAGGATAGAAATTCACTTTCACACTGCCCAGACAGCAAAAAATATGTATGATAATAAAGTATAGATATTTATATACATAACACATATAAATTTATAAAATAATGAAACATATATCACTAGAAATCATAACATAATTACACAGTAATATGAGTATGCATTGTGCCATAAGGAGGTATCTATCATACATCTGGAACTGTTGTAAGCTGAGCACTTATTCACTTGCCAGGTTCACTACACGAGCAATGTCTTACTATAATGATATATCAATTTCTTAAAAAAAAGGGCTCCTTGAATGGAAAGACAAAAAATTATAAATTTTTTCCCCAAAAAATCTGAATATTGCTGCACTGGGGTTACACTAAATATAATGAGCAACCACAGTCAATGGATTAAACCAATCATTTCTTATCACCAATACTTTTTAACACATAACTCAACGAGCTGTTACCCCACTTTCATTTATGCCTGGTATCTAGACCCCCTGTCATACCTTCAACCACCATATCACTTACTATTTGCATTCATATTCCCTAACACTAAGATACAATCCCTTGCATAGAAATTGCTGGCACACTCATTCAGCTTCTAAAAAGTAAGATAATGACTATTTACTCAAAAGTGTAAAATGAAACAATGCTTGAGCCACTTATCCTAAGATGTAAAACTACTTTTCTACATGGGAACACAAAGACGCTTGGGACAAAAGGATGCCATTTAAACTAGAGAAACTCATGAAGGAATTACCCTTCAACTACTTTATGGTCTAATACTATAATTCTATTTTATATTACTTAAAGTTTCCCTTAATGCATTTCAAATCATATCATCAAATGGAACTATGGAATGGGTGAGCACAGCCTCCATATAGACATGCTTAAGGATTTGTATTCTGTTATCATCTGACCTTGTAATCACTATAACTTTTGGAGGGGTGGAAATTGAAGACGAAGACACAGCCTCCACGATCAAATACGATGACTTTGTCTTCATCATTCCTTGTACTTATGTAGCCCTGTAACAGATTTAATGGTACATGGTATACATCAAATAATCACCAGTTTACAAGCAACTACTTTTTCAGAAATATATACTATTTACTTATCATACTTAATCATCGTCTCCCACATCAGCGAGGTAGTGCCAGGAAACAGATGAAGAATGGCCCATCCACTCATATACATATATGGAAACGCCCATACATGCACATATACATACATATACATATCAATAAATACATACACATACATGTATATGTATGTACACAGTCATGGTTGCCTTCATCCATTCTGGCACTACCCCACCCCACAGGAAACATCACTACCTCCTGCTTCAGCAAGGCAGTGCTAGGAAAACAGACAAAAAAGGCCACATTTGTTCACAATCAGTCTCTAGTTCTCATGTGTAATGCACTGAAACCATGGCTCTCTATCCACATCCAGGCCCCACAGACCTTTCTATGGTTTACCCTAGATGTTTCAAATCCCCTGGTTCAATCCACTGAAAGCACGTCAACCTCAGTATACCACATCATTCCTATTCACTCCATTCCTTGCACGCCACTCATCTTCCTGCATGTTCAGGCCCGACTGCTCAAAATCTTTTTCACTCCACCCTTCCACCTCCAATTTGGTCTCCTTCTTCTCCTTGTTCCCTCCATCTCTGACACATATATCCTCTTTGTCAATCTTTCCTCACTCATTCTCTCCCTATGTACAACCACTTCAACACATCCTCTTCTGCTCTCTCAACCACACTCTTTTTATTTCCACACACCTCTCTTACCCTTTCATTACTTATTCGATCAAACCAACTCACCCCACATACTGTCCTTAAACATTCAATTTCCAACACATCCATCCTCCTCTGTACAACCCTATCTACAGTCCATGCCTAACCATTTAAAATTGTTGGAGCTACTATTCCTTCAAACATAACCATTTCTGCTCTCTAAGATGGCATTCTCTCCCTCCACACATTCTTTATCGCTCCCAGAACCTTCGCCCCACCCTGTGACTCACTTCCTCTTCCATGGTTCCATTCGCTGCCACGTCCACTCTCAGATATCCAAAAAACTTCACTTCCTTCAATTTTTCTCCATTTAAACTTACATCCCAATCAACTCGTCCCTCAGCTCTAGTGAATCTAATAGTCTTGCTCTCATTCACATTTACTCTTAACTTTCCCCTTTCACACACTTCTCCAAACTTGGTCACTAACCTCTGCAGTTTCTCACTCGAATCAGCCACAGAGCTGTATCATCGGCGAAAAACAACTGACTCACTTCCCAGTCCCTCTCATCCACAATAGACTGCATACTCACCCCTCTCTCCAAAACTCTAGCATATGTAAATATGTATGAACAAATAAGTTGCCACAGCTGCAATTCAGTCAATTCATTCCAACTAATCTTTTACTTGGTTCATCTGACATGATTATTGAAAAGTGACAAAACAGACCTATCTAGACTTCTGAATTATGATAGCAACTTCATCTCATAGCCCTGACAGCTGACTTTTCTTGATGAATAAAAAATAAATACATTACAAAAGTAGTAACTGGCAGATTGCAGATATCAAGTGCCCTGAAAGTACTACCATCCTGACAGAGGTGTGTCAATGTAGCACCTGCAAACACTGTACACTTTCTTTATCAGGAATGCTGGTCACATTATTTGTTCGTTTAAGCTAAGCTACTGAGGTGGTCTTTACCCTATCCTGCATGTACAATGCACATGCCCTCATATTTGCTTCTTATCTTCATATTTTTCATTATATTTTTTCAGGAAAAAATCGAATTTTTTCTTGACAGCTACAACCTTTTCTTTATAATCCTTACACAGTAAAACTGGCTGTTATCTCCATCATACTTTAAATAAAGAGATTAAACATTTTCTCCTTTACAAACTAACAGATTGGCAAGCAAGAGTAAGAGAAAATACATAAAAAGTGAAGTAACAATTTGTGTGTTGGTTAGGTTAGGTTAGGTAGGCTGATGTGGGTGAGAATGAATGTGAAATGCAAGTGATGGAAAACTGGCAGAGATTATTGCAAATGGTAGCAAGAGAGGTGAGGAAGAAAGGCAAGGGTTTTGGGCAGAAAAAAAGTAAGTCTCAGCAATTCTGATGCAAGTTATTGAATATTAGGGATAAGAGATTTGAATGTTATTTCCCGAGTTAGGCAGCATAAGGAACAGATAAATAAGCCTTACAGAAAAAGATCCTTGCTTAACTCCTTCCTCTATTCTCTTGCCTGGAATGCAATATAAAAGGGGAAGATTTTCAGCCCCCTGCTTCCCTGCGTGTAAGAGAGGTCACTGCCTATGAGGGTAAAATTGCTTTGTTTGATGGTACTGTAGTTCATTAACATTGTATGGATGCAAGTTGGGAGCCTTACATACAAAAGAATGAAAGAGAATGGGTGTGTTGGACATCAACTGCATGAGGACAATATGTGGTATGAAGAGGGTTGATACTATGAGGAATGACTGTGAATGAGAGATTTGGTAGTAAGCTGAGCATGAATGAAAGAGATGAACAAGGTGTTAAAATGGTTTGGACACAGAGACAGGATGAAGTGAGGAAAGACTGACTAAGAAGATACGTATTTACTTAGTTGTACTGTATTGGGAGGGAATCTTATACCTATGGGGCCCCATCTCTTGAACTTTACAATCAAACAACTTATCAAATTTGTGTGTGCTGACAGCATTGATACTTCTGTATACCATACATAAAGGGAGCAAGATGGAAGAGTAGGGGATGGATTAAGAAGGAAGGAAGGATGGAGTGAAAGAGGCTTCATTTGTCTGAGAATGAACAAGCATTCTAATCCTATAGTAATCTGTAATGCTTCACTACTCTCTTCTAAATACTTACAGGTCCATTATGAAGCCAGCCATATCTATCCTCCAACTTGTTCATTGCCATATCAAAATTATTCAAGTACTGATACTTGAGGAGCTCATCATCCACCACATTCCATTGTCTTCTGGCATAGTGGTAGCTCTCTTTATTCCCCACTCGAGGAAAGTCAAGCCATTCGGGGTGTCCAAACTCATTGCCTGAAAGTTTAAGAATGTCTCAACACCTGAATCCTTCAAATGCAGTAAACTAAAAACAATCTTCAATATGAGATGTACAAAATACAGAAGGGCTGAAATAATTTTTTTTCTACACAAGGGCAGAAATAGTATTTTTTCCATCATAAAGCTAACAAATGTACTTAACTAAAACAAAGCAAGTCTATAGAATGTTAAAGTAATAACAAAAATTTACTGAAAAGTAGTTGCTAGTAGTGAATTAACAATTTTCCTTCACATTCTAACTTCAGCCAACCTTGTACCCAGCTTCAGAGCTTTGTTCATTTTGGGTGCTTTAGCAGCTGGACATACTCCACACATACATTTCCTTCATTAAATGACCCCAACCATACACAGTTCTAACTTCAATTTCCCATCAATACCCAACCACTAACTGCTAACCAACCACTCCAAGCCTCTATTCCCTGCAGGGCACTCACTTCCCCCAACCCTCACCCACACTTTCCTCCCCTCTCTAACGGCCTCACCGAATACGCAATTCCAGGGTAAACTTAGTTTAATAAGGATAGGGGAAACAACATAGGCAGTAGTGTCCTCCTCTTTGTTAAAGCTCATTTAAATCCCATTGAAAAAACTGCTGTAGGTGTTGGAAATGTTGACTTCATTTTAGTAGAAATTAAAGATAACTTATGTATAAAAATAACAGTAGGAGTAGTTTATAGGCACTCACAAAGACAACAAAGGTAAACATAAGACTTTATGATCAGTTAGCAGAAATTTGTAATGAACAAGATTCTATCATAGTAGGAGACTTCAACGTTATCTAAGCAGGGAGAATTCCTTTCCAGCAGGTCTGTGCATGGTCTCTACCTCAGCTGCTTGATAGTGCCCTAATCCAATTAGTTGAGAAACGTACTTGTGACGAAAATAGATTTAGTTCATACTATAAATAGAGATCTCGTTAATAATGTTGAAGTAGGAGAAAAGTTTGGTATACGTGATTACCAACAAATTACTTTTGAGGTCACTTTCAACACTGCATGTAATGTTAGTCAAAATGATAGTTGTGATCAATCACCCAGTTTTAAACATGGCAAATTTTAATGATATTTGCATTGCTCTTGACAGGCAAACCCGGGATATACAGTCAACGAAACTGACATGAACACAGCTTGGAAAAGCTTCAGAAAACCTTCAAATCAGCAGAGGGAACATACCAGGCCAAAGTAGATGGTCTGTTTCTAAAACAGAGCTAAGATGGTGGAATGGTGAAATAAAAAAAAAGTGCCTCTTGTCAAAGAAAGTAGCTCATCAGAAACTCAGAGAATCCAATAACCAACGTGACAGAGTAAGGTAAGTAAAACTGTATAGAGAAAGTATGATTGCTATATGACAAAATAAATGTCAATATGAAGCAATTATTGCTGAAAATAGCAAAAGAAGCCCAAAGGAGTTTTCTAGCTATATTAGAAGCAAAAGAGTCATTGCCCAGTCAATAGGTCCATTAATTACAGAAAACAGTAAATTGATTCAAGACAATGAAACCATGGCAAAAATATTATTATAATACTTATTCATCATACTTGATCGCCCTTTCCCATGTCAGTGAGGCACTGCCAGGAAACAGCAATGCCACCCCCTGCATCAGCAAGGTAGTGTCAGGGAAACAGACAAAAACATTAAATGGTTCTTTTTTCAGCTGTATTTAGGACCAAAGACACAACACAGGACATGTCCTGAGTCCAGTTTCACTGATAAGAGAGGGGATATAAAAGCCGAAGACATACTTTCAGCAATAAACAGAATGAAAATAAATAAAGACAGGCCTTCATAAGTTTTATCCAAGAACATTGAAAAAGGCAAAATATAAGATAGTCAAGCCCTTGTCTGCCTTTTTAAATACATCCCTTAATACAGGAAAAGTTTCAGAAGAATGGAAGCTTGCCAATGTGACATCAATATTCAAAAAAGTTTTCAAGTCACTGCACAGAAATTAATGGCCTATTAACTTAATGATCATAATTGGAAAAGCTAAGGAAACCATCATCAGATATAGAATTATAAGGCATTTAGAGGACTACCACTTATCAAACCATTCTAAGCATGGTTTTCAACAAAACTGCTTATCTGAAAAATCAGCTTAATTTCTTTTATGATATATCTAACATGTACTATGAAAGTAAAGCAGTTAATCTTATTTAACTAAGCATGCAAAAGCTTTTGATACAGTTCCACATCAAAGATTACATACAAAAATTAAGTCATATGACACTGATGGGATGTACTTTAATGGATAGGAAACTGGTTAACTAGCCATAAACAAAGAGTAGATATCAACGGTCAAGTCTCAGAATGGTTAGATGTAACAAATGGAGTGCCACAAGGATAAATACTGGGAATAGTTCACTTTTTTTAATATATTAATGATAATGATAATGGGCTGCATTGCAAAATATCAAAATCTGCAAATGATACAAAGCTGGGAAAAAATCTACCTCTTGCCATGTGTGGTATCTCCATTTTTTTTTTGTCTTTTGACTTTACTTTTCTCCCTCTCTTCCTTTGTTTTGTAGATGAATATCCCCCCCGACTTACATCATGCCTTTTCAAGATACTTCCGGAATTGATGGCTCTAAGTCATAAGTGTTATAGTTGCTGATGTTGGGGGAACTGTGAGTAGAGGTTGCTGAAATATGAGGAAGGAGTGAACTTTTTATTTCTACTTGGAAGTTAACACTTAGGTATGAAGCACTTTCAGTGGGAGTGGTCAACTACTGTTGCAAAGAACTGAGTGCCAAGCATGTTATGAGGTCAACTACTGTTGCAAAGAAATGAGTGCCAAGCATGTTAGGAGGATCTTTGTTTCATTACGTAGGTGTTGAGAGCTTGTGGTTGTTAGGTAACCAATTACTGTTCTGAGTAAAGCATTTTGTGCGGTTTGCTGTTCTGATACATTTGCTTTTGAGAGTGTGAGGTATAATCTAGTGGAACAAAAAAATGGTTTATATGTTAAGGAATTTTTTGTTCTTGTCCAAATATTAGCCAACACTGCTACCCATAAGCCTTCGATAAAATTGTTACATCATCTGAGTGGGAAGCCAGATTTGTGTTTATCTTATAACCAATTTTAATGAGAAATTATCTTAAAATTTCAAATGTTGAGAAAGCACTTACCCATAAAGTTGAGGTAGCCTTCACCACCAAGGCCATGTGAAATCAATCGTATCATTTTGTGTAAGGCCATCCCTCGGTCAATGATCAAGGATGGCTTAGAGAACTTGGACATATGAGTGTACATCTCCTTGTCCATTAGCCAGAATGCTAATGTTTTGTCCCCTACCAAAGCCTGTAAAAGATATTCTTATGACTATTCTGTAATGGAGTGAAAAAACATGGTTATTCATATAACTGAGTAAACAAGTTCTACTCTCATTTCTTGACTATTTACAGCTTACAAGTAGGGTCATAGGGTGGGGGAGAGGGCAAAGGTTCTGGGAGTGATGAATAATGTGTGGAAAGAGAGAACATTATCTTGGAGAGCAAAAATGGGTATGTTTGAAGGAATAGTAGTTCTAACAATATTACATGACTACAAGGCATGGGCTATAGATCGGGTTGTGCAGAGGAGGGTGGATGTGTTGGAAATTAAAAGCTTGAGGAAAATGTGGGGTGTGAGGTGGTTTGATTGAGTAAGTAATGTAAGGGTAAGAGAGATGTGTGGGAATAAAGAGTGTGGTTTACACTATTATACATGAGTTTAGATGAGAAAAACAGACAACAGGAGGCCTGATTGGCCCAAGACTGGGTTGCCTGGGGGGAAAAAAGTTTATCTTGACAAGAAAATGTAATTCTGCTCAGCATTTTCTAAACTATCACAGACTCCCCACTGCTGCACATTGCCTTCTGATGTCCCCGTTATTGCTGTTATTTATATAGTTTATTTCTGGCGTTTTTCTCTGAGTATACCTTGATCTATAAAATATTTGAAGGTATTTATAGTCTTAGCATTCTATACATCTGATAGTAACTTATTCCAGTGCTAATGGTAACTTATTCCAGTGCTCAACACACCTATAGGTAAATAAACTTTTTCCAACATCCACACTACATCTTTTACCTTTGAGTTTTATTCCGTTTGTCCTGGTAACTGTATTTTCTTGTATTTCAAAAAGATATTCGTTATTTACTTTATCAAACTTGTTCAGAATTTTGAACACTTGGATTAAGTCACTGCAAAGTCTACATTTTTTAAGGGAGAAGAGATCCAATTGTTTCAGCCTCTCTTTGCATGCCACATTTCTAAGGGATGGGATCAGTTCTGTCATGCAACTTTGTACTTACTGTAATTTTTCCTTATCTTTTTAACAGTTTGGAGACCAAAACTGGACTGCATATTCAAGGTGTGGTCTTCCTTGAGAATTATAAAGCTTGAGAATTGTTTCTGGTGTCTTGTAATCGATGTTCCTAGCTTACCATTTCTACTTGCTACTTGACACTGTTTATTGTACTTTAGATTGTTGCTAATGACAACTCCAAGGTAATTTTCTTCATTTACTTTAGTTACAGAGTTTCCAAATAGTTTTGTACTCATAACGTATATCATTGTCTCCAAAGAGCATAACTTTACACATGTCTGCATCAAACTTAATTTGCCATCTGTCTGACCACTCTCCTAGTACGCTAAGATCTCATTGCATCATTTTGCAGTCCTGCCTGTTCGCGGCTCTACCTCCTAGTTTAATATCGTCAGCAAATTTGGGAATCTTAGCTATGAGACCGAATTCTAGGTCATTAATGTATACTATGAAAAGAATTGGCCCCTAGACCAACCCCTGTGGCAAACCACTCGTTATGTCATGCCAATTTGAGGTTTTATGTAAACATTTAATACTACATGCTGCTTTCTTCCAGTAAACCAGTCTCTGATCCATGTACAGAGTTCTTCACTGATTCTGTGTGCGTTGAGTTTATGTAAAAGTCTCTTGTGAGGTACTTTATCGAAAGCCTTTTGGAAATCTAAGTATACATCAGATGGTACTCTTTTGTCCCAATTCTAATGATTAACATTAAAAAATTCCTGCAAATTTGTCCAGCAGGATCTTCTATTGTGGAAACCATGTTGGTTGTCTGATATAATTTTGTGATCTAAAATGTGACAATTTTATTGAATTATTTTCTCCATAATTTTAACAAACACTGACATGAGGCTAATTGGGCAGTAGTTCAAGTCATACTTTTTGTCTTTTTTTTTATACAGGAGTGAGATTTGCTAGTTTCCAGTCAATAGGCACCTGACCATCCAACAGAGATTTGTTGAATAACAGAGGTTATTAAAGTGAGAAAAACAAGATAACAAATGGGAACATCAGTGAAGGGCAAACAGGGAAGTGGTAGGAGGCTGTAATGAAATGAAGAGGAGATAAGAGTCAATATTCTGAAGGACTGCTGAATGTGTTTGATGATAGGGTGGCAGGTTTAGGGTGTCTGGGTCGGAGGTATGTGATGTGAGAAGAGTCATGGTAAGTGGCTTGGTGAAGAGAAGAGGTGAAAACCTTGTTACATGATAAAATATAGCTAGGTGGCTAGAGTGGATGGTACTGCATTATGAAATTCTTAAGAAAGGGGTGACTGTATTGTTGATTGGGTAATTAGGACTTTCATTGAATGTATGGATCATGGTGAGGTACTTGAGGATTGGCCAAATGCATATATAAAGCAAGGGAGACAAAGGCAAGTATAAGAACTAGAGGTAAAACATTGTCATGTGGAGTGTACC
>JAUTXX010552193.1:0-10268 GCA_032273605.1 Panulirus laevicauda
TTTTCCTGGCGCTACCTTGATGAAGCAGAAGGTAGTGATGCTGATTCTCCTAAAACACTCATCTCTCACGATCTTTCTTCTTATCACCTGGTGCATATGCACTAATAATAACCCATCTCTTAACATCCACTTTCATTTCTACACACATCAGTCTAGAATTTACTTCCTTACACTCTTTTACACAGTTCCACAACACTTGCCTCAAGAGTAGTTCTACTCCTTCCTAAGCTCTTGTCCTCTCACCATTCCCTGACTTTCCTCCTTAGACATTTCTCAGACCATTCTCCCCATTTACCTTTGAGCTTTATTTCTCTTGGATCCAGTACATCCAGATTTCTTTCCTCAAACAAACTACCTATCTCTCTTCTCATCTTGGTTACATCCACAAACATTTAGACACCAAGCCTTAGCCTTTGAGGAGGATGAGCACTCCCTGATAGGCTTTTTCTGTTCTGTCTTTTTTAGAAACAGATACAAGTGCAGATGGATTTTCAACCCCCTGCTCCCATCCCCTTTACTCGCACTATACAACATGCATGGAATAGAGATAAAATTCTATCTCTCCTACCCATTAACAATAATTACATAAAAGATGATACGACCAAAATCCAGTGTGTTTTTATATTCATCAATACATACTATGCTTTGGTGTCTGCCAGTGACGTTTGTGTTGACAAAGACAAGAGTCTATGAGCAGATTGATATAACAGAACCAAGTTTGTTTACATAAAAAGGTGGTAAAACAACCCCTATATTACAAAAAATATATAAAAGCACAATTGATAATATTGGAGCTGTGGAAACAAAGCTTACTAAAGATATAAGATCTAAACTGTTTTGCCTAGAAAGGCACATGACAATAAGGAGAAAGAAAAGGCAGAGGGGGAAAGACTGGCTGTCTCAATGAGATACAGCCTTAAGTTTCATGATAAAATGGAGGATGGCTTTGTTACATTTGCTTTTGAGAGGGTGGAAGACCAGGCAGGTGAAGTATAGTTTAAAGTGGAGCAGATGAATTTTTTTTATAGGATGCTGAGAGATTCTTTTCTTGTTAAAATCTGGTGCCAGTTAGTGTTCTGAAGGAATTTAGTTTGTGAGTTGTACCCGAGTGGATGTTATTGATGTGGGGAGTGAATGTCACGTGTATGTCAAATGTGATGTCTAAAATGAATGGTATTTTGTTCACAGGGAAAGACAGTCCATTCAAGGTGACTGGAAGGTGTGAGCTGGATTCATGTTTGTCTGGGGTTAAAATATTGACTGAAGACTTCTGAAGAGATACTGAAATACTGATGTTGCTTCTGCGGTGTGTGAGTGGTATGATGTGATTGTGATATTTTCCTTTCGAAAGAGTGGAAGACCAGGCAGGTGATGTATAGTTTAAAGCAGAGTGGATGAACTGTTTGTATAGAATGCTGAGAGATTCTTCTCCTTGTCCAAATTGGTGCCAGTTAGTGTTGTGAGAACACTTACTTTGTGTGTTGCTTTTGCATTGATATTATTGGTGCAAGGAGTGAACGTCATGTGAGTGTCACATGTGACATCTAGAATGGCTGGTTTTTGTTCAGAGGGAGTGACTGTCCATCTAAATGAAGTGAAGCATGGGAGCTGGATTCATATTTGTCTGGAATTTACACAGACTGAAGATTTCTGTGGAGATGCTGACATTCTGTTTTGGATGAGCCAGTGTCCCTATTTTGTAATGTAGTACTGTATGTCTAACATTGCTACAGGGCTGTTAGGGTGTTGTGATGTGATTGTGGGGTTGTCTGCATCCAAAAGGACCTTCTTGTTGAGGTTTGTGAGGCAATGGGAGGTCATGTCAGAAAAAACTGAAAAGAGTTAAAGAAAGAACTGCTCCATGGGGAACTCCATAGCAAAGTAAAAGTATTTTAGAGGTGAAGTCATTGTGACTCTGACATGGCAGCCAGCTATAATATTGGTCAACCACTTTTTGTCACTTGTGGAGGGTGGCGTCAATTATTGTTTGTGTGCAAAATGGACAGTGTCAAATGCTCTGTTGATGTCTAATGCCACTAATATTGAGCGGTAGTGGGAGATGGTTGAATCCATCTAGGATGTGTTCTGTGAGTGAGGTCAGTGTGCAATAAGGTGGCAGTGTGTTTGGCTCTAAAGCAATGATGAGTGGAGGAGAAGGGGATATTTGCTTTGATTCTGTTAAGGATAATTTCTTGTCAGAGTTTGGATACTGATGACAAAAAGTAATACAAAGTAGTAGGTACAGGGAGAGTTGGGCAGTTTCAAGGGTTTTAGGATTGGTGTTAAGGTTGAAAGTCTCCAAATAAGAATTTTGATGTAAGAAGCAAAGAAAAATACTGCTGCGGTGTATGGTTACAAATTAAACAGACAGGAATAAAATAAAAATACATACATCACAAAAAAAAAAAAAAAAATTAAAAAGCAACACTGATCATCTAGATCATGTGAATTACTATGAGAGGTTGAAAGACACTGAATTTCTCAGTCTATGAAGAAAGGAGAAATCCATGACAATATATGAAGGCAGCAAATAAAAGGCATACAAAGTAACAACTTAAATCTAAAAGCAACCTGATAAGAAAGACAAGAATCATCAAGTCAGGAATAATTCCTGGAAGCATACTAAAGAAATAGACGAAAACATGTGTACCCTGGAGAGGGAGAAAGAAGGAAAAAAGATATCTCTTGTGGAAAGTCTTAAAAATAGATGGTGTGGAAGGAAAGCTAATACAAGCAGTCAGATATTTCCATAAAGAGTGTAAGGTATGTGTGCAAGAAGGTACAGAGGAAACTGAGTGGTTTCGAGTGAAGGTGGGTCTGTGGCAGAGGTGGATGGGGTGATGGAGAAAAATGTAAGGGCCTAGGAGAAAGGGGCAAATAAATAGTCTGTAGGGATGAAGAGGCCTGGAAAGTGAGTCAGTTGTATGTTGATCACATCACTGGAGGCAGATTCAAGTCAGAAATTGCAGACTTTGGTGGATGAATTTGAGAATGTGTGAAAGGCAGAAGTTCAGAGTAAATGTGAATAAAAGTAAGCCTGTTAGGTTTAGAAGGGCAGAGGGACAGATTAATTGGGGTGCAAGTTTGAACGGAGAAAATCTAGAGGAAATGAAACATTTTAGATACCTGCGAGTGGACATGACAGCGAATGGAGCAAGGAAGTGGAAGCGAGTCATTGGGATACTGTGGGGGTGAAGGTTCCAGAAGGAATGGGGATTAGGTGGAAACAGAGGTTGTTATCTGGGAGGGAAACGTCAGTGCAAAAATGGATATGTCTTAAGAAACAGTAATCCCAACAATGCTGTATGATACAAGATACGGGCAATAGATAAGAATGTGCAGATGAAGGTGGATGTGTTGGAACTGAGAAGTTTGAGACCAAGATGCAGTATGAAATGGTTTGATCAAGTAAGTAATAAAAGGGCAAGAGAGAGGTGTGGTAATAAGCGAGTGGCTGAGAAAGCTGAAGAGAGTTTTCTGAAATAATTTGGACATATGGAGAGAATGAGAGAGGAGAGGTTGACAAAAAATATATATGTCTCAGAGGTGGAGTGGACAAAGATAAGGGGGGAGACCAACTTGGAGATGGAAGGATGGAGTGAAAAAGATTTCGAGTGCTCAGGGCCTGAGCATGCAGGAGGGTGAAAGACTGTGCCAGGGATAAAGTGAACTGTAGTATACAGGGGAGGATGCTATCAAAGGGCCATACCATGGCATATGAAGAAGCTAGGGGAAACCACAGAAAAGTCTGTGGGGCTTAATTGTGAAGAAAGGTGCAGAGGTTTTACCACAGTACACATGACAGTTGAACAATGTATGTGAGTAAATGAGGCCTTTCTTATTTGTTGCTGGCATTACCTCATTAAAAAAACAGTGAAAGAATATGAAAAAAATGAAATAAAAAACATACAAGAAGCTACAAGAGAAACATAAAAGAAAACTATACTCACCTAAAGTCAATGCCCTATGAATCTCTTAGTGATAATTATTCAAGAGGTACTACAGTAGTAAGAAATAGTATAATTCAATTGCAAAATCTGCATCAAGCACTTCACACTAGCCTTGCCATTTTGGCAAAATCATACTGCTAGCATTTGCAAGTACTTTCTTGTGAACCTATGGACATATGGATGAATGCAGTCAATTCTGCGAGTCTCTCATACAACCATCAATCTATGACTCATTTTAGTGTTACATAAATGCTCCCTTAATTACATGACCTAATCACTCCAAACTTACCTGAACACAACCCTCTAATAAATTATGTAGAATGTGTGCTCTTCTCTTCATCCTTCGAACATCTCTAGGCATGGCATCAGCACACTGGCCTTGCTCAATGGGGTTAACAAAACGGTTCATAAACTCCTTTTTAGTACCAAGAAGATTAGGCTTAACAAACTGGATCATGCAGTGATCTGAAACCAAGAAGAAATTTATTAAATTGGTTAAGATGCTTACAAAACTGCTGTCTGTCCACCTCTCCACTGCTATGCTATCCTTTATTTCAAGTTTTCAGAGGTAGACAAGTATGTAAAGGTTCATATTCCAGTCCTAGATTTAGTAAACATTGTGGAGAATTTTCTACATTCACATGACCACTATCGATTAACTATTTATTCATTTCATTACACTTTGTCACCATCTCCCACATTAGCGAGGTAGCACAAGGAAACAGACGAAAGAATTTACTAAAAATGTTACAATTTCAAATGCTTACACTGCAAATTCACACTTTGTAAAAAAAAAAAAAATTACAGGTTAACATACATCAGGAAAATCTGACACATGGGGTCATATCAGGTTCCTTCATTTTCTACAAAAAACTGATGACCAGAAAACAGTAAAATGACAGAAAATCACTGCTCTACCTAATCTTAAGTTGCAAGAGCTCAGGGGGTTTTGCAATTTGATCAAATGAATGTTCAAAGGAATGTAATGTACACTTTTGTAAAGTGACTGCCATACTCAGTTGTTGGCCCTTGTGCAAGATAAATTTTTGGCCCACTTAGGGCCCTTCCTAAAACAAAGATAGTGTGATTATATTAGACAATGCTTCTCAACCTTCATTTCTTCACAGCTCATAGTCAATTTAATCCCTGCACCACGATGAATCAAATATTGTCACTATTCTTCTAATACTCATTACCCATTGAAAAAAAGGTTAAATGAAAATCTTTCTATACAAACATAACTACTGTACAGTAATCATACACTTTCATAAAATAAATGTGTACATATAAAAGAATGGTGGTGGCATGCACAGTTCATCCAACTGCTGAAGAACAATGTGGTTTAGGAGTGGTACATGATGTGTGGATCAGATGTCTGCTTTCAAGAATGTGTGAAAGGAAAGCTTAAAGAAACAAAAGAATTTGTATGTGGCATTTATGGATTTGAAGAAAGTATATAATAGGGTTGAGAGATGCTTTGTGGACGGTGTTATTAATATATGGTGTGGGAGGAAAACAATTAGAAGCAGTGAGGAGTTTAAGGGAATAAGGTGTGTGTTTAAGTAAGGAGAGAGGAGAGTGAGGTGTTCCAGGTGGAAGTGGGTCTGCAGCAGAGGGGTGAGATGTCACTATGGCTGTTGAATTAAACAGCCATGGTGATATGGATGGGGTGATAAGGGAGATAAATGAAAGAGTCTTGGAAAATGGAGCAGGTATGTAGTCTGCTCAGAGTGAGGGGGCTTGACATGTGATCATGTCAATTGTTGTTTGCGGATGACATAGAAATGGTAGCAGATTTGAGTGAGAAACTGCAAAAGCTGGTAATTCCAAATTTTGTGAGGTGTGGGGAGGGAGTTTTTCACTCACTGGGCCCATCTCTTGAACACTCTCTCCTATCATACATCATCAATTTATGTATGCTGCGCATTAACCATGTCCTCAGTCAATCTGTTCCATTCATCCACCACTCTTATACCATAAAAGAATTTCTTTACATCCTTATTTACACGTTCTGAATTTCATGAAATGGTGCTCTAACCCTACATCTCTCATATAACTGTCCTCTTCATCGATCTCTTTTAAAAACTTAAAAGGTTCTGATCAGATTGCTTCCTGGTCATCTGTCTTCCAAGGTGGGTAAATTTAAAGCCTCAAGCCTTTCCCTGTAGCTCTCTTGTTGTGAGTGTGTGAAAGGAGGGAGTTCAAAGTAAATGTGAATAAAAGCAAGGTTAATAGGTTTAGCAGTGTGAAAAACAGGTTAGATGAGGAGTTTGCTTCAGAGAAGAAAACTTGGAGGAAGTGGGGTGTTTTAGATACCTGGGAGTGGACATAGCAGTGCATGGAATCATAGAAGCAGAGGTTAGCCATAAGGTGGGAAACAGGGGGTAAAGGTACTAAAAGCACTGAGGAATGGGTGGAAAGAGAGGTTGCTGTAAGAGAGGGTAAAGATCGGCATGTCTGAGAATATGGTACTCCCAATGATGTTGTATGGATGCAAGGTATGAGCTACGGATGAAACTGTACAAAAGTAGGTACATGTGTTGGAAATGTAATGTTACAGGACGGAAGGTTGATCAAATAAGTAATGACACAGTAAGAGGGATGCGCGGTAATAAGAGTATGGTTGAGAGAGATGAAGAAGGTGTACTGAAATGGCTTGGGCATATGGAGGGTATGATTAAGAAGATATAGACAGAGAATATATCTGTCAAAAACAGAGTGGACAAGGAAACAATGGAGACCAAAACGGAAAGGAAAGGAAGAAGTAAAAAAGATTGTTTTAGTTATTGGGGCTCAGTGACAGCTGTGTAGTGGGCCAGCACTTTAATGGTTGTCAAGTTGCACTCCTCTGACCCAGTTAGCTGTCTTTTCTTTCTGTCTCAGCCACAAATGGACAACTGGCATTCTGTCTACAAACATACAATCTCTCCTTGTCATACATAATATGACAACACTTAACCCACAAAATTCATTCTTTGTAACTCTAGATTTTCCTGTGGTGAGCACTGTGCATTTGCCCTGCCTTTTGGCAAAATGGTAGGTGTAATAGATAGAAGCAGTAGGTAGGAACATTAAGGAGTAGTAGTCAGTAGGAACATTAATAATGTGCTTCAGCTACCCTCTGCCAGGGTGAGGCACGAAAGGCTAAGAAGCAGCACTAGGGTGAGATTCACTAGTTATGGTGACTTTTGTCATGGCCACCACCTTGAGGGAGTTCCAGTTAGAAACAGGCATCAGAGATAGACAGATAGATGGGCCTGAACATGCAGGAGGGTGAAAGGCATGCATGAGATAGGAGTGATGTCATTGTACACAGGGGATGACGTAGTGTCAATGGACTGACCCAGGGTACATGAAGCAGCCAAAGGAAACCACAGAAAGGTTAGTCGGGCCTGGATGTGGACAAAGAGCTTTGGTTTTTGTGCATTACACATGATACCTAAAAAACAAATGTGAGCAAATAATGCCTTTTCTCCATCTGTTCCTGACACTACCTTGCCAATTCAAGAAATGGGAAACAAGTATGAAATAAAACAAGAAAGTCTACTTGTGTGCCATCTGCGGTATATCACCAGTATTGTCTCCATTATGAAAGAGCAGCATGAGACCTTTAGAATGCCAGAACCATGAAAATAATAAAAAGAAAGTTGGGTAATTGGTCCAATCTAGTCCAGACAGCAGAAAACTAAGAGCAGTCACATTAATACAGGCTGAATCTCTCCAATCCAGAGCTCTGTGGTTTGGTACGGTTTTAATCTGATGCCATTAGTTTGTAGATCTGCCACCAGGGCGGTGCTGTTTGCAGTGCTAAGGTGCCAAAATCTGTTTACACAACAGCCAAACTAATTAACAGTCCTGTTAATTTCTTATATGAGTTTTTTGCTGAAAATGAAAGCCAGAAAAGTTTAAAGTTTAAGAAAACTATGAAAGGTGCCATGAGTATAGAATTAGACAACACACGTATATAATAGTTTAAGCTCCTACATAATGAAGGCGTAAGCATTTCTGGGGAGATGCTTACTGAGCAGGCCAAAGTTTTTCATAAAGAACTAAAGCTAGACTATGACTGAATATTCACATGGATGGTTACACAAGTTTAAGCGAACACATGAAATTTCAGTACATATAGTGTGTGCGGTGAAAAGCGTAGTGCTGACACAGAAACTTGTAGTGTAAGGTTGTATCAAAAGAATAGTTTAAAACTCCAAATCTCTATCAGACAACCAAAAACAATATGTACATGGTGAAAGAGTGAACGAGCCAGTTGCCTGGTTGGGACTGACACCGCAGCATGGGCTGGATGCCTTGACAATAATAATAAAACAACAAGAGTAACAAGATTTAACCAAAGCCAACTACCAACCTATGGTCATTCATTACATTAACTGTTCATCAAAAAACTGCAACAAAGTTTGTGGATGAATTTGGCAGCAAAACACTTAGCCCCAGAACAAGTGTATGATGCTGACAAATCTGCACTGTACTGGAGTAGTATGCCACGAAAGACCCATGACCAAGATATTGTGGAGTCTCCATCTGGGGGTACTTCTGATGTAATCTGATGTAAAAAAAAAAAAAAAAACTTGTTTGGAAGCAATAAAGGCTGTATTGTTTCCCATTTTAAGCTTTGTTCTACCTTTGATAACACAGCAATATGTATGGGCAAGACTTGGGGTCAATTTTTGTCTTCTAGCATTTTCCATGGTCTGGCAATGGCCGGGTTCTAAAGTTGCTGGACTGAAGAGGCTTAACCTGTACTTGCTTATCACACAGTCAAGTTGTTAAATCTTTCTCTTTTAAATTCAATACCAAGCTAAACCTAATAACTTTGCTCCAATGAAAATTACTCAAATTTCTCCTTTCAATCTCCCAAACTCAGAAACCAGCTTCTTAAGTTTCTCACTCAAATCTGCCACCAGTGCCAAGTTATCAACAAACAATAACTGACTCACCTCCCCAGTCCCCCTACCCCTGGCAAGCTGCAAACCTGCCCCTCTCTCCAAAAAGCCTTGTATTCACCTCCCTCACCACTTCATCCATAGACAGAAAACAACTTGGATGACATCACACATCTATGTTGCACACCCACCTTGACCTGGAAGCATTTACATGTGTGTGTGTGTGTGTGTGTGTGTGTGCATTAAAAAAAAATGACCACCAAGGTACTATTTCAGTTAGAATTACTTACATTCTTTAAGGTTATTCTGGAGTGGGGTACCAGTAAGTACAATTCGTCTTTTACACTTGATCTGGTTGATTGCTATTGAAAGAGCTGTTTTTTCATTCTTCAGTATATGACCCTCATCACACACCATGAGATCTGGACCTGGGGATGAAAAAGAATATCATTCCTCATTTGTAATAATTAAAATCAGAAACAAACTTTCTAATTCTCTAAAAATATACTGTTATCATTCAAAGTAAAGTTGATATACACAGCTAATATGCTGTTTTTCTATATACAATCTGTTACAAGCCAAAACTATGATCTATCAGTGCACATGTTTTGCAAAACTTTTCGCACATTTCTAGAGTCCTCCTTTTATCTAAACATCGAAGATTAAGTGGCATTTACATACTTATTTCTTTATAACTAAGTACTTTTGACTTAGCAAAGTAGCATCAGGAACATATGAAACAATTTCACCCACACACATCCACCTTGCTGTCATGTATAATGTACTGAAACTAAAGCCTACCAGCTACAGCCAAGCCCCACAGACTTTTCCATGGTTTACCTAAACCACTTCACATGCCCTAGCTCAGCCCATTAAAGGCACATCATCAACAATATGACATTAATCCATATTACTCTACCCTATACATACCAGTCACCCTTCTGAATGCTCAGGCCCCAACAACCCCAAAGCCTCCTCCACTTTATTCGTCCACCTGCTCCTTCCTTCCTATAAGTAAATCTTAAAAAACTGGTCAGCATTCTCAATCAGACTGCACATGTTGCTAAACCCTTCTCTTACATTGTCATTCTTTATATGTCTTAGCCTGCTTCACATGACATATTCTCCTCAGATATTTAATTTCCAACACTACCATCCTCTTCCTTTCTTTTGTAATCAGGGCTCAAGGCTCGTATCCATACTACACTGCCAAGTGTACTACATCTTAAAACAAATAAATATCAAAATGTATCTATCCAAGTACCTCTCCCACACCAGTGAAGTAGCATTGGGAAAAAATGAACAATAGTCTCATTTACCTACATCCACCCTCTAACTATGTAGTATAATGCAAAGAAACCAAAGCATTAAATCCACAACTAAGCCTCATTGACTACTACATGCTTTATCTTCACTGCTT
>JAUTXX010552204.1:0-10268 GCA_032273605.1 Panulirus laevicauda
GGTGGGGGGGAGGATGTCTAAAATCTAATGCACTTTTGACCATCGTTAGATATAGGATCGTATCCTTGTCTATACCCAATTCTAAATGATACAGATCTGGTTCACACTTCTCGTCTCTGTATAGTCTAGCAAAGACCTCAATATATTGATGCTCTAGATAATAGAATCCAGACTAGATTACTTTAGAAAGGGAATCTTGATTATATGATTATATTGACCAGTCTTCACTATAATCAAGAGCCAGACTATACGTTTTCCACCAGCTTCTCCGATCATAACTGAACTAATGTTACAATTGTTATTATTTTCATAACTGGTAAACAAATTCTTGATTTATGTAATGTTATCGTTTGTTGGTCCTGATGGCCGGCCAGTCGCCTGAGGAAGGTCATAATGTCAATCATCAATATCTTATCATGTAATTATCATCGACCACAAACTTCTCATATGCACTACAAGCGAAGGACATCGAAAACTAGAAAGAATATATATCGCTACAACGATTGGCAGCTAATGATGATGATTATAACAATGATGATAATAATAATAATAATGATAATAATGATAATAATAATAATAATAATAATAATAATAATAATAAAATAATAATAAGATAATAACAACAGCAATTATAACGATAATAATAATGATGATAATAATAATAATAATAATAATAATAATAATAATACTAATAATGTGTGTGTAAAGATTTATCAATCAACCTGTTCTCGGGTGTACCATTACTGGCACAGGTCGGGTGTGTTTAATAGTAGTAGTAGTAGTAGTAATAATAATAATAATAATAATACTAATAATAATAATTCTTACGTTACAAATGTACGTATTTTGAAAATTTTCAATCAGATGTCAGCAAGTCTCGAGCTGTTTTGACGAGTATAGAAATTTCGCTGGCTAAATTAACGTAAATTTATTGAAGGAAAGTATCTTTTCCACCTATCAGCAGACTACAATAACCAGTGGAATGGTCTCAAGTGAGCAGTTGGTCACAAGGTATACTGGAATATTGGCACAAGAAGCAATACTTGTGGAACGATGATGATAGATAGGCTTTCCCAGCGTCATTGCGATTCACATTGAACATTTCTCATGTTTATGTCTCTCAGAGAACGAGCACCTCCCTCCTGGTGTCCCACCCCGGATCACCAGCACGTTCAGCTTCCTCTGGACTCACTTCCAGCTGCTACACTGTCACGGGTTCCAGCTGCTGCACACGCGACAGCTGGAGCCAGATGCCCACGAGGCGGTATGGGGTCGCGTCGTCAACAGGCAAGCATCATTGGGGTGGACCATCTTATTATTGGCTCACAACAGACTACTACATCACCAGTTGGCTCACAACAGACTACTACATCACCAGTTGGCTCACAATAGACTAGTACATCACCAGTTGGCTCACAACAGACTAGTACATCACCAGTTGGCTCACAACAGACTAGTACATTGCCAGTTGCAATCACTATTTTCCCAAAGATATATCAATTCTCTTCCTTGCTCCTTTGTAGAAACTAACAGAATATATCTACGACTTTCGCTCAGGGATGTTGAATATTGTTAGACGTTTAGCTATTAAACTTTTGAAAGTTATTTCATCTGAATTTGCCATAAACTTTCAGTATAAGGGAGAGACACAAAAGATTTTATGATAATTATATTCAAATTCTGTTTCAGGGATAGTTGGTCTCCCAATTCTCCAAAACCAGATTCATCTGTTAAAACATTATGTTGGCATAATTTATGCCTCATACATCTATGCTTCAATATTCATTTGCTTCAGGTTTTAATGTAAATAATTCAGTGAAGATAATATAAAACGTTGTCAACAGAATCGTTTAAATCATGTGCCTGTGTTTCTGCTATGGAAATTAAGACCCATTTAGGATACAAGTAGTCTATATTTCTCTGCAGGTCTGAAAGATGATGATTGGTAACGGCACAAAGGACTTAGATGTGAACTATTGGTGTCTGAACCTGTGCTCCAGGCGAGCCTCAGCCTAGCTGGAACGTATGTGGTCGGGCAAGTGCAGTCTGGAGGGGCTACCCTCACTCACCCACGTCCTGTCCACCTACGCACGTCGTATTCAAATTTCTTGTACCTTATTTGAATATGATAAAACTTTTTTACCTTAATCTAACTTTATTTAAACTAATGATATTACGGTAAGATAATCTATTCAAACCTATCAGAAACTAGTAAAGGCTTTGGAGAATGTCACCTGAGGCAGGAGACTCCTCCGTTATCCATATATCTATATATCTATATTATTATTATTATTACTATTATTATTATTATTATTATTATTATTATTATACTTAATTGCAGTCTCCCGCGCGAGCGACGTAGCGAGAGGAAACAAAGTATAGTCATAATGGGAAAATGTTCGAGGGACGATTTTTAGTACAAAACAGTATAGGATTATTGAAATCTGTTCATCTTGGTTCTTCAAGTGATATAAAGTGTTATGTGTCACTTTACAACCCAATTATATGTTTTGTTGTTGGACTTGTTAACAATGACTACCGACATCTGAATGGTCTTTCAAATCAACTTCTATATCGTCCACTGTGACATGAACAAACATTAATGAGACAATTTAGGTGGCTGGAGGTGCATTTCTTGTGGTGATGAATTTTGGAAACGTCTGTTGGATGACCCCTGGGTACGTAACCACCAAGAAAGGGTTAAGAAATAGAAAAAAACAACAACTTGGTACTATGTCGTTATCTTTCTTTATATTCTATGTTCACTCGACCACTGCCTGCTATGAGGCTTTATGTTACTGCTTGCCTTTCCCAAGGCTCTCGTAAATCACTGTTGTTGTGTTCATTAGACCTTTCAGTCTATAAGGGACCTAAGCTTAACCAAGCTGAATAGGGTAGTGAAGTCTGATGTATGTGTGTGTGTGTGTGTGTGTGTGTTTGCGAAGGTTCGTCAGTTCCAATCTCGTCACGGGCTCTCGTCAGTACATCCTGTTCTCAGGGTGCCATTACTGTGTGACTCTGAGTGTAGCGGGTGGAAGCAAATTGTATTGTGTCCGACCATTTAGAATTATCGTGACTGAAGCAACGCACCCTGAACGCTGTCTGCTTCGCGAACCCAAGTTCAGAGACCACTCGCTTACAAACCTGAACGAACCTGATTCTCTCGTGGAGAATTGGGAAAGCCATGACCTCATTAAGAATTCTTTTTATGTAATGAATATATTATTTTCAACCTTGCGGATTATTCAAATAGAGAGGCTTTTACGACGGACTGCTTGTCTGAATCATTCATTGGGGTTTTGAAGCAACTGCGAACGAGAGCTTCGTCCTGCATGACGTAAACTTAACCACTTCTTGTTATGGTGGTCTGTGTTTTGTTGTTACTGTGGTCCGTTCCTTGTTGTTACGGTGGTCTGTGCCTTGTTGTTACCGTGGTCTGTTATTACGGTGGTCTGTGAGTTACTCAGGAGTCTCAGGACTAAGGAACACAGCCGTTGGAACTGAAGAGTGAGTTACTTGTCCGTTCTTTTGATAGTGAATGTTATGATGTGTGGTGTTCGTGGTCGCCGTGGTTACATTACGGTGTATCATAGATCGGTTGTCTTGTAACATACAGAGTTTGTTGGCTTGAGTCCACAGGTCAGAAGAATTAATGTTTAGGTAACGTAATTTGTTATTACGATCAATCCTCGTATTTTTTGTATTGTTATTATCATTATCATTATTTTTCCATTTTGGCTGGGGCTGAGGTAGAAAAGCCAGTCCAGATATGTGACCAGTTGGCTCCTCTGTATTGGACAGAATGAGGTAATAGTAGAACTGATATTGTGCGGAATGGAACAGTTCATCTCATTTTACACAACACAGAACATCTACCTATATATAAGTCCACTACATTATAGTTACACACACCCACGACCTGTGCCAGTAATGGCACTCCGAGCACACACACCTGAAACATGACATATCATGATAACATTATGACAAGGATGTGTTGGGTTTGGTGGGTTGGTTCTTTGAGCTTTATAACTACCAGGGGTCATCAAAGCTCGTCAAAGTCGTTATAAAACCCAACAACCATCAGGTGGTTAGGGTGATTATAAGACAATGTACGTCCTTATTGCATGTACGACACGGAGGCCATACGTGTGTGTGAGTGTGTGATCTTAAAAAATATCCTTAACACCTGGGGAAAGTCTTAATGATTATCATATAAGAGTTGTTGGTTGTAGCCTGACGCCATTTGACAACCTTAACGACCTAGGCAGCTGAGGGGAATAAAACCCAAACCAACCAATCACCTTTTGTTTACAATTTGTATGTAATGAAGAGAGAGAGTTTTACATACAGTGTTGCCGTTATGTAACGAAGAGAGAGAGGGTTTTACACAGTGCGCCGTTAATATGTGTGTGTGTGTGTGTGTGTGTGTGTGTGTGTGTGTGTGTTTTGGCACAAGTGGGTTGTGTAGTGTTCTTAGGGATGTGCCATTATTGGCACAACTCCTGTATCTGTTTTCGTGTCTTCCGTTATTGGCACATGGAACTGTGAGTGTAGTGGAGTCTTATAGCCATGAAATATCGGTCCCTAATCAGCTAAACAGACAGTGGCCGTCAAATCCAATATAATTTGATACTTATGATCATACATAGAAGAATATATTGATTATCTTTCGTTGTCAGTGTATATAAATAACGTTACAACAGACGAACAAGCTAAGTTGAATGAATCGTTATATTTTCATATATGCTCCGTACATATATTCTCATACGTGTCATTAGAATATGATATTATCAGACTAAGTCAAACCAGGGAACTCAACAGATTATTTTTCGTACTTTACAACTATCGAAGGTTCGAAGAAAATGCAGTGCGCATAGCATGTTTATGGTGCACTTATCTATATAAAATGCATTTAATTTTGATTCTGCAACTGAGAAATGGGACGGTTGAACTGAAGCAAATAATTCAAGTCAATAAAAGCAAGAAATATCGGACATGAAGGATGACAATAAGATAATCGTAACCAGAATAAGAATAAGAATAATGCTACTTATTGTAATGTCAACACACATGTTGATCATTGTAACGAAACCGATGAAATATCATTACTAGTCATGATTAATTAATCTATAGTGAAGGTATTACATTGATCCTTGCCTGCATGATAGTAGAACTACTTAGGTTAAAGCTAGGATACATTGCTTTCCTAGGTAAGCTATATTACTTCTTAGCTAGGACACGTTGCTTTCTAGCTAGGATATATTTTTCTTCTCCTAGCCTCTTTTCCATTTCTTATCTTTCTTATATTTATCAGCTTCGAAACTCTATCCTCTTTCAGTCAACATTTAAGGAAAATGGTCATAGATATATTTCCATCCACCCGGATCTGTTACATATGATGGAGCAAGTCTTGCGCTATGCATTTGGCTAATAATCAGTGTGAAAAACTCCGAAATTTGCCGAAATATACTGGAATAACATAGTCTTTGCCTGAGAGAAATTGGTAGAACAAACTTTGATATAGAAAAAAAGACTCGTTGCAATCAAAGAAAACTAATGATTTATCCTAGCGCTGTACCACATCGTATTTACAGTGAAGACTATTTATTTTTCATGAAATGAATGCAGACATAAAAATGATAAAACAGGCAATAAATGAGTGAAATGGGCCATAGTTAATAATGATGATAAAACCTTTCGGAGGGAATGTATTAGTAGGATTGCGGTAACCGCAAAAAGAACATTAGGATGGTGACCTGTTTCCTTAGGCTGGGGTGGGGTGCCTTCTCGTTCATATAGCGCTTTCGTGAACTTATGTTTGCGCCAAAATCAGGAAAGTATACCAGAATAACATAATGCATAGTCCAAATTAGCTCCTTGTTTATATGTCGGCCAGGTGACACTTCTGGTATGTTATCATGATGAGGCTATGGTCAGTGAATTGGTTGATGATCTGTTTAACTTCAGTAGCCGATACATGCATGAATACATACATACATACATACATACATATGTGGAAATTGTTAATCTCGGGCCGTCCTTATTTTAGATACAACTGTCACAATGATAATGAGAATTGAACTAAGTATCAGATGCTGGAAATAGGTTAGTCCTTCCTGAATTTGCAATAACAGGTTACGGTTCTTTTAAGAAAGAATAAGAAAATCAGGTAGTGGTATCTTGCTACAGAAGTTAAACTTCATCTCTACTTGGAATTCTATAAAGTATTGTGGTAGGCTACTGAGATAAGGATTAAATTCCATGATCCTCAGTCTGGAGGACGTAATCTAATTCAATTTCGAAAAGAATCAAAGTTAAGAAGTTCTATGATACTCATCCTGGCATACACTATGTCATTCTGGTGTATTGTGTTAATTTTGGGATAAAATAAAGTACAACGCTTAAGAAGACGTGTCACACCAAGCCGCTTTTATTAGCAACCGCTATCGTATAATTATTCTCCCTCCACAACTTCTATTTGTTCGTAAATTCATGGCCTATATCACTTGTTTCCTGGTTGTTTTATTATTCATATAAGTTCTTGAATTCCATAAGAAAGAAATTGTGGAAAGTGTAAGTGCGATGCAAATCGCTGTTTGGGCTACCGATCTGGTTAGAGTCCCATTGAGAAATTATATACATTTTTCTTTGAATGACTGCGAATCTTTTCCTTTTATATCCAACTTTATTTTTGCCAGCTTATTTTTAACACAACTTGAGCAACATAAATAACGTAGACTTTATAATTCTATAATATTTCGGGGTTTGGTCACACCCTTGCACTGGCTACGTTGGATTTTCAGTGAAAAAGTGAACTATACGATTGGTTACGGAGGATTTGATTTACTTTCATCTAGTGAGAGATGAATAAGGATCCACGACACACTGGTCACAGATTTAAGAAAGTGCAAGACCTTATAAGGTTAGGATGGGTGATATGATAATCATATATAAGTTGAGAGATTTGAGAAAAATTAAAATTTTCCATTTGCCTCATCAATCAAGAATCCCTTCCCTTCCCGTCCAAACTGCCAATATGGCATTTCAAAAATAGGATTAGAGGCGAACAGAGTGTATATTCATTAAGGTATATAATCCAGGAACTATACTTCCGCATCTATGAAAAAACCTGTTCATAATTTTATTTGTATTGTAGTATTTTATGTAAATCTCAAAAAAAACAAAAACATTTTGAGTTTTTAATACAAGATTCACAATACATAATATTATTTATTATTTAACAATAATGTAATATACAAATTTTTTCAAATTATATGAATTAAACGATATATGTATTATTCTTTTAGAATAGTTTATCTGCACATAAGCAGTTCTCTCTTTCCGCGAAGCAGAAAGTGTGTATTTATGGTAAACTATAAAGAAAATCAAATTTCATGAACCACCAATGGGATAGAATCCCCTCCACAACATTACAAGTTACCAATACAGGAACAGTATTGTTCTCAGTTGACTACTTCATGCTTGCGATATTTCAAGACCGAAATTGAGTTCCAAAAATTTTTACCTTTCTGAATATGAGTATCTGAGAGGACAGCTAGGATGCGTGTCTGTGACTTTCATGGCATGAATTTAGGTGAAAGTTTCCCCGTGTACTCAACCTAGTTTGCAAATTGAGGATATATAAAACACTCATGCTAGTGCTGGAGGCTTGGTTTTGTCTATACATTTGTCATTGTTGTCATCAATGTGAGTTGTAGGTTCTTGTTATTTAAATGATTACTTCCTTGTACTGTACAGGGAGGGAATTCTACACTCGTAGGGCCCCATCTCCTGTACTGTACGGGGAGGGAGTTCTACACTCGTGGGTCCCCATTTCTTGCACTATTTGAGGAGGGAGCTCTACTCTTGTTGGACCCCATCTCTTGTGCTGTACGGGGAGGGGGTTCTACATTCGTAGGGCCATCTCTTGTACTGTACGGGATGGGAGTTCGACACCCGTAGGACCCCGTCTCTTGCACTGTATGGGGAGGGAGCTCTACACTCGTAGGGCCCCATCTGTACTGGACGGGGAGGGAGTTCTACATTCGTGGGACCCCACCATCTCTTGTACTATACGGGGAGGGAGTTCTACACCCATAGGGCCCCATCTCTTGTACTGTGCGGCGAGGGAGTTCTACGTTCATGGGGCCCCGTCTCTTGTATTGCACGGGGAGGGAGTCCTTCACTCGCAGGGCCCATCTCTTGAACCACCTCAATTTAAACTTATGTATGCTATTCACATCTCATAAGTCATTCCATTTTTTTCATCCAACACCCTTATATTATGAAAGTATTTCTTTGCATCCTTTCTTACAAGTTTCTAGTTTAATATTATGTTATGGGCTCTGGATTCCTGCAATTCTTGAAGAACTGTTCCCTGTTTATGTCATCAATATAGTTTAAAAACTTAAAAGATACAATCAGGTCACCACTCACTCTTCTCTCTTCCATGGTGGACGCATTAACGACATGTAGCCTTTCCCTGACCCAGCTCTCTTAATTCTGGTACCATCCTTGTTGCTTTACTTTGGATCTTCTCCATATGAGCACTTTATCCTTTCTTAGTTGAGGTGACTAAACCTGAGAAGCATATTATAGTTTTTGTCTTACGTATGATGTGTACAGCTTGCTGGATATTTCCTCATCCATGCATTTGAATGTCACTCTAATATCTGCCAGCAGACAGTTTGTCTCCTTAACTATATTCTTGATATAGGACTTTGGCTGGGGAAGATGTCAGCTCCGTAGTCCCTCTCACATACAGAGTTCTAAAGCTTACTTCCTGATCGATTATATCTACATTGATGCCTTCTTTCCCTGTTTCCCCATCCTCATTACTTTATGTTTTCTTGGGATGTATTTCATTGACCAGGTATGAAACCAACCCTAGAGTTTGCTTAGGTCTCCTTGTAGTTCGATGCAATGCTTCTAGCATTTTCAAAACTTCCTTCACAACCTCGTCATCATCCAAATATCGTCAGGCAGGAGTTCAGTCCTTCTGGAAAAGTCATTCACATAGATCAAGAAGAGCGACGGTCCTAGAACAAAGCCCTGCAGTATGCCACGGGTGACGTCAGACCATTTCAAGAAAGCGCCTTCGACACGCATCCGTTCATTCCCTTCCACTAAGATTTCCTTCTCGCTAGAGAGAGAGTCTCTATCTATATTTCCACTTAGAGATCTTCCTCTTATACCCCCCAACCCCTCCTCTCCCCTCCCCAACCATGTGGCACAGTACTGAATGCTTTCTGGCATTTCTAATACAGACATTCCACCTAGTCTTTTCTTTGACCTAAAATGAAGCACACTTTCACATAATACCTAAAAAAAAGGTTTGTTACACTTGACCTCCTTTCCCTGCTGTCTCTCACTTTACGTACTGTTTCCTCTGAAAGATTTCATCCATTTCATTTCTGATTATCTTTTCCAGTACCTAGCGGGCCACACTCGTCTGGGAGGCCCGTCTTTAGCACAGCGCCTCCTTTGAGTTTCCTTTCCCCCTAGACTAGTACGACGCTTGCTCAGCCTAGCACTGTACCCTTCCTCAGCAACACAATGAATATTCCTAATGGTCTGTCAAGTGTACGTGTGTACATATCTTCAGCGCTCGTGGCGAAATTTCGTTCGTTAAATATGCCTTTTATGTGTCAAACTTTTTATTCATTTTTCTTTATTGTTTGTTTTTGTGGATAGTTCAATGTTTTCTAAAAAAAAAAAAAAAAAAAGAAAAAGATTCTCATTCTGTCTCACTAGTGTTGGAGCCACAGCGTCTTCCACTGTGAAAACAATTTTTAATTTGTCATTCAATTCCTCCTACACATCCTTATATCATCCATTATCTCTACTGTTCTTCACTCTAAGTCTCCTTCATTAATTAGCTGACCTTATCTGACAGTTTACTCCTGATGTATTAGGTGTGTGTGTGTGTGTGTGTGTGTGTGGAGGTGGGGGGGTAAGGGAGCAAATTATGAACGATGATAATACGATGATAAATATCTCCAAACTAGAGTGTTATGTTGGTAAATTTTGTTATCAGACAACTTGGCGCATTTTGAGTTATCGACCTGTGAAGAGAAAATCACTAATATTAGTCAAATGCTCATAAAAAGATAAATACAAATGTACAAACTTGTACATTTGTTATGGAACCGGCGATAAATTTTGAATGAAAATGGATTCATGGCACATTACTTTTTTTTTTTTTTTGCTTTGTCGCTGTCTCCCGCATTAGCGAGGTAGCGCAAGGAAACAGACGAAAGAATGGCCCA
>JAUTXX010552215.1:0-10267 GCA_032273605.1 Panulirus laevicauda
GATGCTTCACATGCCCTGGTTCAATCCATTGCCAGCGCGTCCACCCTGGTATACCACATTGTTCCTATTTACTCTATTCCTTGTATGCCTTTCACCCTCCTGCATGTTCAGGCCCTGATCACTCAGATTCCTTCTCACTCCATCCTTCCACTTTCAATTTGGTCTCCCGCTTTTCCTTCTTCCCTCCACCTCTGACACTTATGTCCTCTTTGTCAATCTTTCCTCACCCATTCTCTCCATGTGACAAATCCATTTCAACACACTCTCTTCTGCTCTCTCAACCACACCCTTTTTATTTGGTGTGTATGAAGTACAAATTGATAATATTATTTATATGGAATTTTTGATAAGTATCTGTCGTCGCTACATGTTTAACTCCTAATGTTAAGGTTTTTACATTTGTGTAATATTAAAAATCAAACTTAAGGATCTTATTTATGTATGTTGGCTAGGATTTGACGTTAGAGTTCTTGCATCTGTCATCAATATTTGATGTTTGTTATGTTTTCTGTACTGAAAAGCAATATCCGATGTAAAGAATTTCATCCATTTATAGTGCTGACTTTATACATGAAAAACTTGGGTTCAGTATAGTGTTAGTACCAAATAATGACAACTTCATTTTGTGTATGATAAGCTTATGATGTAAAGCTTTTATCTTTACCTGTTGGCAGCCACTGATGCAAGGGGTCTATTATGTATTATATTCAATGAATAATGTGAATTTTACTCTTTTCTCTTTGGCAGATTTTTATGTTCAGCACAAGAACATGACATGAGCATCCAAGATTTTTTGAACAATAGGCTACCACAAGAAGAGCAGCATTAGTAAAAACTGAAGCTGCATCAGCAAAAACAGGAGCAGCATAGATGAAATCAGAAGCAGTGTTACTCAAAACAAGAGTAGCATCAGTAGATACAGAAGCAGAATCAATAAAGAAGATTGTAGATATTTAGAGCTGCAGCAACAACAGTATCTGAAGAACGTTAGTAACAGTAAGAAAATATAGCAACAACAATGACAGAGGCAGTAGGAACAATATGAGTAACAATTCTGAAGTGACATTAGCTTAAAAATGAAATATTAATGACAACCAGAGAGACTGCTGGACTTTTAATGAATTAAAACAAATATAGAATATTATCTAGGGTAACGGGCATATCTTCCAGGCAATGTTTAGTTGGAGGGTGTAGTGTTTGATCTCACTCTGGAAAGTATGATATATACCTTAAGCTGCTTTATGTTTCACCACAGAATCAGTGTGAGTGGTTCAGTCTCTGCAGTTGATCCTGGGTCACCTGGAATAGGGTGAGTTGAGACTGGTGTTTCTCTCACTAGTATTGTGCTCCTCTGACCCATATTGGTCAGTTGATGCTCTCTGCTGTATTATTTTACGAGATTTCAATATGTAGGGGAAACGAGTTGAATATTCACAATGCATGAGAACATTCCCAAAGAATTCTATCTTGAAAAGGCGTATGTTCAAACACATGAATGAGAGATGCCAAAAAGGTTTAAACCAAATGTATAAACTTAGTGGGGACATAAAAATTTGTGTGAGAAATAGTTTAAATGTTTGCTGTGCCTACTGGAAAAAGTAATTTGATGCAGCAGATGGCAATTCATAAAGGTGAAAAAAGTTTATAAAAATGTACACACTGCCAAAATACCCTCTCCAAGAGGAGTAATTTAGTGCAGCATGGACTGATTTACCTTAGCACATGACTATTCAGACAAGAGAGAAGTCATATGAACGTTCACACTCCCAAAAGGCATTCTCCCAGAGGAGTAATTTAGTACCAAATATGTCTTTTCATATTGGAGAGAAGGCATATCAATGTTCACACTTGCAAAAGGCATTTTCTCAAAATGGTGATTTGGTGCAGCATATGACTGTTCATTCAGGAGAGAAGCCATATGAGTGTTCACATTGCCAAATGACATTCTCCCAGAATGGTGATTTAGTGAAGCACTTGACTGTTCATACTTTAGAGAAACCGTATGAGTGTTCCTATTGCCTAAAGGCATTCTCCCAGAAGCATCTTTTAGGGCAGCACATGACTATTCATATAGGAGAAAAGCCATATGAGTGTTCACATTGCCAGAAGATCTTCTCTTGTAGGAGAAAGTTAGTGAAGCACATGACTGTTCATTTTGAAGCGAAGCCATATGAATGTTCACAGTGTCAAAAGACATTCTCTAGGAAGGGTAAATTAATACAGCACATGACTGTTCATACAGGAGAGAAGCCATATGAGTGTTCACATTGCCAAAAGACGTTCTCCCAGAGGTGTACTTTAACACAGCATATGAATATTCATACAGGTGAAAAGCCATATGAGTGTTCACATTGCCAAAAGACTTTCTCTCATAGGAGTACTTTGGCACATCATATGACTGTTCATACAGGAGAGAAGCCTCATGAATGTTCGTACTGCCAAAAGACATTCTTCCAGAAGAGTGGTTTATTGCGGCATATGACTGTTCATACAGGAGAGAAGCCGTATGTGTGTTCATATTGTCAAAAAGCATTCTCCCGGAAGGGCTCTTTAGTAAGACACATGACTGTTCATACAGGAGAGAAGCCATATGAATGTTAACATTACCAAAAATTACATTCTCCCAAAAGGATGATTTATTGTGGCATATGACTGTTCATCCAGAACAAATGCCATATGAGTGTTCATATTGCCCAAGAGATCTCCTGTAGGAGTAATTTAGAGGAGCAAATGACTGCTCATATGGGAGAAAAGCTATATTAGTGTTAACATTGCCAAAAGACCTTTTCCAGGAAGAGGAATTTAATGTACCACATGATTCTTTATACAGGCATGCAGCCTTATGAATGATTATATCCCCAAAAGACCCTCCAGGAATCCAAATTTAGTCTGCCACATGACTTCATATGGTAAAGAAGTCATATTGATATTCACTTATTTTTAATAGGATGGTTTGAAAAGAGGACAAAGAGGTGGAACAAAGGGAATGTAAGAGAAGACTAGTGTGTGTAAAGGTGTATGGTGTAAGGTTTTAAAAGCAGCCGTGAAAACAAAAGCAAACAGAAATAATTTTCACCTAATGTGTTCCTGTAGTGTTCACATTGCCAAAAGACCTCTCCCCAACAGGGGACTTAAGTGCAGCACATGGCTGTTCACAGAGGGAAGAGGTCATCCAAATGTTCACAGTCAAAGAGCCTTCTAGAGTTCTGAGTTAGTGCAGGTCATGAATTTTCACAAAGGAGAGAAGCCTTTCATTAATATTCTTTCTGGTCAAGATTTATGCTACTAGGCTAAGGGTGTGTCAGTGGGGTAGGTGGGTTGGCAGGGGTGAACACCCCCACCCCAACAGGGCTATACACCATATAATTAACTTTAGATGATTTATATATTTCTACAATTATCCTAACCTCTTCAGTACCTTTATTGAAACAATAGATTTATTTGTATGTATATTTCTTTAGTGATTTATACTAGTGGCCAATGAAACACCTGTGTCAGTTTCACCACCTTTCACATGACCATTGGAACACCTACATCATTTTCGCCACCTTCCTAGTGACCAATGAAACACTTTTGTTAGTTTCACCACCTTCCTAGTGACCAATGAAACACTTTTGTTAGTTTCACCACCTTCCAAGTGACCAATGAAACACTTTTGTTAGTTTTACCACCTTCCTAGTGACCAATGAAACAATTTTGTTAGTTTCACCATCTTCCTAGTGACTAATGAAACATCTGAGTTAGTTTCACCACCTTTCTAGTGACTGATGAAAATCTGGTATCATTTCCTCACCTTCCTAGTGACTGATGAAAATCCTGTGCCATTTTCACCATCTTCTTTTTGACCAATGAAACACTTGCGTTAGCTTCATCATCTTCCTAGTGACCAATGAATCACCTTTCTGTCATTTTCATTACATTCCTGGTGACTAAAAAATGTCTACATCAATTTCATGACTCCTAAAATACTTTTGTCACTCTCATCTGAAATAACTATAATGAAGAAATTATCTGTCTGCTGAAACATATTAATTTTTGTGTTAAGGGAGAACACTCTGTTACCTCCATCATTATTGTTGGTATGTTAAGGGGGAGCACTCTGCTACCTCCATCATTATCTTTGTTGTGTTGAGGGAGAACACTCTGCCTCCTCCATCATTATCTTTGGTGTGTTGAGGGAGAACACTCTGCCTCCTCCATCATTATCTTTAGTGTGTTAAGGGAAAGCATTCTGCTGCATCCATCATTATCTTTAATGTGTTGAGGGAAAAGACTCAGCTGCCTTCATCATTATCTTTTTTGCAGTTGTAATGAAATATTTTGTTAGATGAAATTCCATGTATATTTCGCATGCTAACTCATTTGTGATTGAGGTGGCTCCTATGTCTTAAGTGATTAAGATTGTAGTTTATTGATTAGCAGTTCATTTTCAACTTATTTGACATATATGATAAACTGTGGTAAACCATTGCTGAAAGAATTATGTTTATTTATTACAGTCTATTTGACTATGGCAACTGGACTAATATATTTTTTATTACAAAGGTTGGGTAAAATCTGAAAGAAAAAAAGATTCACCACTACCACCATATTGTTTACATCTCATTCAATTATTAGAATCTGCTTATAAGTGAGGCTTGTATATTAACTTTACATGGTGTAATGCCATTGATATATATGTATTTTTTGTTAGGTTTTGTGTCTATCACTAAATGTCTCAAGTTGTACAAACAGAATATTTCTTGTAGAAATGTCTGAAACTGATCAGTGACAATATATTCTCCCTTTATAATTTGGTTTCGTTTGATTCAAACTACCTTTAAACATTAAAGCACTGAAAACATAACAATGACAGTGGTCCTTCCAAGGCATTCAAGCCAGTCCCTGTAAACAACCAACCTGTATTACTTTTGTCATATCCAACATATGTTGTGCTCCATATTGCAGCCATCAAGATTTATATGGATTAAAAACATTGTTGCAGATTTCTCTTGATTACCTAGTTTCATTATCCGATTCAAGTCTCCCTCTTTGACCCTTCATTCATTTGAAGATACTGTTCTCATGTCTGTACTTTTAAGATGATATTGATTTGATATCTATATATCCTGATAGACAAATGGTCATTTCAAGTTTTTCATTCATCATACCTTCAAGATAATCATCCATTCAAAACTGCACAGCATAATATTTTTGAAGTCTTACGAAAACAGGTTAATATTGTTGAGGTCTTACTAAAGCTAAATATTATTTAAAGATGCCTTATAGATATATATGACACTAACACTGTTAATTGTATAGACAAGTACCTCATTTGTTTTGTTAAGCACAGTACTAGGTGTTTGTCCTGATTTTCATAGTAACTGTTTCTCTTAAATACTTTTCTTTTGCCGCCTTATTAGTTTTCATTCCCTTATTTTAATGACTAATACTCTATAAGCCTTTTCTGTGGTTGATGCTGAGCATTTTGTTTAATGACTCACTTTTATTCATTCAAATAGTTTATTCAGGTACTCAAACAGCCTTTTTTTTCTCCGAAAATGTTTTGCATATTTGAGTTTTGATCAAGTGTAAACTGCTGTTTTCACTTTTTTTTCTCATATTTGATCATTGTTTCCCACTTAGCGAGGTAAGACCAGGTACAGATGAAGAAAGGCCACATCTGCTGAATTCCATTCTCTAGATGTCATTTGTAATGTCCCAAAACCACAGCTCCCTAATCTCAACCAGGCCCCACAATCCTTTCCAGGGTTAACCCTAGATGCTTTACATGGCCTGTTCAGACACCACAACCTTCCAGTTCACTCTATTCTGTGCATGCCTATCTCTTGCAATATTTGGGCTCAAATTGCATAAAACATTTTTCGTTCCATCTTTTCATCTCCCTTTTGGTCTCCTGCCTCTCCTTGTTCCTTCCACTTCAGACACATGTATCCTCTTTGCCAAACTTTTCTTCTCATTCTCTCCATTTGTCCAAATCATTTTAGCACACCCTCTTCAGCTCTCTCAACCAAACTCTGTTTATTACTACACCTCTCTTACCCGTTCATTATTTATTCAATCAAACCACCTCATACTACCTATTGTCCATAAACATTTCATTTTCAACAAATCGATCCTTTGCCGCACGTCTTACATCCATATGATATTGTTGGGACTACAATGCCTTCAAACACCAATTTTTGCCATCCTGGTTTTCTCCGTACAAACTTAAACCCCAGCTACGCTGTCTCTTAACCATGCTAAGCCTAATAACCTTTCTTTTATTTACATTTACCCTCATCTTTTCACACACTTCCAAACTCTAACACCAACTTCTGCAGTTTCTCACTGAAATCTGCCACTAGATTCAAGTTGAGTAGCGAATAACAGGACCAAAGACAGATCCCAAGGACTGCCTAATGGGACTAATTTGCAGTAAAATATTACTCCAATGATTTCTCTGCTTTCTATTTGATTGAAATCTAATCGAATTCAGAAAGTGCTGGGTCCTAATGAGGCTGTTTGTGATAGTGCAAGAGAAATGAAAGTCATGGAATAATATGGTAGGAGTAGAGATGTTTCCAGATCTTTTAAAGTGGAAGGCTTGTAAACTTATATAGCTTAGGAGGTGTGAGAAATGTCAGTCATGGATTTGTGGGAAAACATATGTCAGGTAAATGATTAAACGTATCTATTGGTACTTCTTTCAACTACTCTGGTTGGTTAATCGTTCCGTGTTTTGACAATCCTTTTGAAGAAACAGTACTTTGCTTCATTTGAGATAAAACATTTCCCCATGAGTTTTTATTCATTACTTCTTGTAAATAGGACAAATCTATGCTTAGCTTGTTAGATCATGATAATCTATGCCTTTTATGAATTTGAATGCTTGTGTTGGATCACCTATTACCTATCTCTTCTCTGAGCTAAATAGTTATAATTCGTTTATTCGGCTTTCATAGGATTTGTGCCTCCGGCTAAGAATTATCTTGTTCTTATCTGTACTCTCTCTATTCTGTCTATGTTTTTCCTCAAGTAGGGTAACCAAACCTGAACGCAATATTCAAGATGGGTATGCACCGGTGAGTTGTATAGAGTGAGAATTTCATGTGGATATATGTGCTGAAGGGGGTTTATTCCTTGCAAACACCGTTTTTGAGCTCAAGATGATCCTCAGATATACAAGGATAAGGAAGAATGGAAGGGAAGAGCAAAAGGCTTTAATTGACTATGTGGCAGTGGATGAAAGATTGAGAAAGGCTGTGCTGGATGGTAGAGCCATGGGAGGGTTCTTTGGAGACTGACCATTTCACGGTTCTTGTGGGGAGGAGGATCATGGAGGAGTGGAGGTATGGTGTAAGGAAGAATGGAGAAGTAAAAGTGCTGGCAAGTAAGAAAATGAACCAGGAAAAATGCAGGGAGGAGTATGAAAGTAAGGTAACTGAAAGCTCAGATGGAAGTGCAGTGAAAAAAGGAATATGGTCATGTGTGATAAGTGTTTAAAATGTTTAGAGAAATACCATTAAAAGTTGGAGAATCAGTAGTTACATATAAGGTAATGAGGTACAGGAATAGAAAGGGAGATGCATGGTGGACAGAAGAGATTAGAAATGGTGAGGAAGAGATGAGAAAGGTATATGGTAGATTGCTTTTTAGGAACGTATCAGTGGTAGTTCAGCAGGAGGAGGGAAGAATACAAAACATGTATATAGTACATAAATATGATGGAGGAAAGCAAAAAAAGAGTAGGTGAAGATTTTGGAAGGAAGTTGAATGGGAAGTTTTGGGATAATAAGAGAGTATACTGGATGGAGGTGAAAAAAGGAAGAGGTGGATGTAAGAGTGGAAATGTTGATGTGAGAAGTAAGGAAGGGAAGTTGCTAGCTCAAAAGGAGGATGTGAAAGGAAGATGGAAAGAGTATTTTGAAGAACTAATGAATGTGGTAGAAGGTGAGGCAGCAGTTGTTACATGCATTGGTATGTAAGATGGAAGGAAGAGGATACAAGTGCAGGTGCCTAGAGCGATTGGGGGGGGCTAAGAAGGGCAATAATGAGGCTGAACTTAGGAAAACCACCTGGAGTGGATGGGATTGCAGCTGAAATGCTGAAGTATAGAGGAGAAAGTGTGACAGAGTGGATACATCTTATATGTAATTTAACATGAAAACAGAAGGTTGTGCCTAAGGATTGAGTGAAAGCTATTATCGTTTCTTTACGCCGAGGAAAAGGTGCTAAGGATGTATGTAGTAATTTTAGGGGAATGTCTGCTAAGTATACCAGGAAAAGTGTATGCAAGAATATTAATTGACAGTGTGATGAAAGTGACTGAATGCAGAATAAGTGAAGAGAAAGGGGATCTTAGGAAAGGAAAGGGATGTGTGGATCAGGTTTTTTGTAAAGATGACTAGAAAAGTATTTTGTGAAAGTTAAGAAGTTGTATGCAACTTTTATATATATAAAAGATCTTAAGAAAGCGTATGACAGGGTCGAGTGGAATGCTCTATGGGATGTATTAAGGATATATGGTATAGGGAGAAAACTATTGCGTGTGTAAGAGTGGATGGAGAGCTAAGCAAAAGTTTTGGGATACATGCAGGTGTGAGGCAGGGCTGTGTGATGTGATCGTGGCTTTTGATATATATAGGGGAGAAAGAATACTTTCCACGTATTCCCTGTGTGTCGTAGAAGGCGACTAAAGGGGGCGGGAGTAGGGGGTGGAACCACCCCCCCTCGTATTTAAATTTCTGAAAGGGGAAACAGAAGGAGTCATGCTGGGAATGCTCATCCTCCTCGAAGGCTCAGATTGGGGTGTCTAAATATGTGTGGTTGTAACCAAGATGAGAAAAAAGAAGAGATAGGTAGTGTGGTTGAGGAAAGGAACCTGGATGTTTCAGCTCTTTAGTGAAACGAAGCTCAAGAGTAAAAGGGAAGAGTGTTTTGGGAATGTCTTGGGAAGAAAATCAGGGGTTAGTGAGAGGATAAGAGCAAAGGAAGGAGTAACACTCCTCTTAAAGCAGGAGTTGTGGGAATATGTGATAGAGTGTACGAAAGTAAACTCTAGATTGATATGGGTAAAACTGAAAGTGGAAGGAGAGAGATGGGTGATTATGAGAGGCAAGTGTTTTGAGAGCAGCCGAGTGAGTGTGTTAGCAGCTTTGATGCACGAGACCAGGTTATAGTGATTGGTGATTTGAATGCAAAGGTGAGTAATGTGGCAGTTGAGGGTATAATTGGTGTACATTGGGTGTTCAGTGTTGTAAATGGAAATGGTGAAGAGCTTGTGAATTTGTGTGCTGAAAAAGGACTGGTGATTGGGAATACCTGGTTTAAAAAAAGAGGTATACATAAGTATACGTATGTGTGTAGGAGAGATGGCCAGAGGGCGTTAACTTGGATTACCTGTTGATTGATAGGTGTGTAAAAAAGAGAAACTTTTGGATGTTAATGTGCTGAAAGGGGGAACTGGAGGGATATCTGATCATTATCTTGTGGAGGCAAAGGTGAAGATTTGTAGAGGTTTTCAGAAAATACGAGAGAATGTTGGGGAGAAGAGAGGGGTGAGAGAGAGTAAGTGAGCTTCGAAAGGAGACTTGTGTGAGGAGGTACCAAGATAGATTGAGTGGTGAATGGAAAAAGATGAGATGAAATGACGTAAGGGGAGTGGGGGAGGAATGGGATGTATTTAGGGAAGCAGTGATGGCTTGCGCAAAAGATTCCTGTGGCATGAGAAAGGTGGGAAATGGGTAGATTAGAAAGGGTAGTGAATGGTTGGATGAAGAAGTAAGATTGTTAGTGAAAGAGAAGAGAGAGGCGTTTGGATGAATTTTGCAGGGAAGTAAATGACTGGGAGATGTATAAAAGAAAGCGGTAGGAGTTCAAGAGAAAGGTGCAAGAGGTGAAAAAGAGGGCAAATGAGAGTTGGGGTGAGGGAATATCATTGAATCTTAGGGAGAATAGAAAGATGATTTGGAAGGAGGTAAATAAAGTGCGTAAGACAAGAGATCAAATGGGAACATTGGTAAAGGGGTCAAATGGGGAGGCAATAGTAGATAGTCATGAAGTGAGGGGAAAGATTGAATATTTTGAAGGTTTGAATGAGTTTGATGATACAGTGGCAGATACAGGGTGTTTTGGTCGAGGTGGTGTGCGAAGTGAGGGGGTCAGGGAGAATGGTTTGGTGAACAGAGAAGAGGTAATGAAAGCTTTGCGGAAGATGAAAGCCGGCAAGGCGGCGTGTTTGGATGGTGTTGCAGTGGAATGAAATAAAAAAGGGTGTGACTGTGTT
>JAUTXX010552226.1:0-10267 GCA_032273605.1 Panulirus laevicauda
AACTGACAGGGCACGCTACATTATGAAGTATGTTGACCTTTATAAGTTAGACATAGTAGATGATAGTCTGCGATGACCTACACCCGAGCAAGCCACGTTTATGAAGTGATATGTGCGGTCACAAACTAGGGTTCATAGGTTAACCATTCATATCCAAGTCTAAAAATCTAATCGTCACTGGTGCGTCACCACCTTGGATATTGTGGCCAGCTTTGGTCACGTACTCGAGAAAGTGAGAGAGAACAGAGTGAGTATGGAGGCCGCTAGCTCGCTATCAAGATGATTCCCGATCTGAGACATGTCCTCGTACAGCCAGCTGGACGACTTGAACGTATTTAGTTCAGAAAGTAGATTGCTTACGGATATGCAAAAATATCGAAGAATTTGATCATCTCGAGATAAGAGGACACGTCATTAAATTCTTCTATTTAATTCGTAGTAATGTTTACAAACCCGTGGGTAAACGTTTTGCTTGAGTGAGGCGAAGTACTTCTTTACAACAGGATTGTGATTTACTCATAAGAACAGTTAAAAACATTACTGAATCCTTCCAGAATAGACTTTACGAATATTATGCTTCATTATTTGCATGTCTGCTATTAAACATGAAGTTTAAGGGCGTTTCTTCTTTTCATTTGTGTCCGTTTCCATTGTTACCACATGGACCCATTGGTCTGCTGCTGTTTACCGTTTTATGTCTTGTCACTCATATTCCTGTGCTATAATGTCAGCATTATTGTGACGAATTAGTTTTCATGCGCATAAGGCAGGTCTGCAGCCTCTGATGTGGTCACCAGATCTGAAGGATCATGACGATTGATGGCCATTAGAGGGAATATGTTTGTAACTTTATAACTCGGTATCTTTGGCTCCTGCCCTGACATGACGTGACCCGATGCGTGCTGCTCCAGGCCGGGGCTGCACCTTATTTACATATGAATGATATCTAATCAGATATATAGTCTGCCTGGATCATGGTTTAAATGGAAGGTGCGACACAGAGGATTTAGATGTACAGTCATATTATCTGTTACTACTCTGAATATTTATACAATCTAAGTTTTATGACAAAAGCTTGTAAAATGTATTTTATATTTTGTTGCAGGTAAGACAAAAGAGACTGTGGTGTGTGGCACTGGTGACAAACCTGGGGGACGAAGCCCAACCTGACACCTCTGCTGGCTCGGTGACCTGGGGCACCTGTAAGGTAACACCACTGGTGGCTCAGGGTCACGATGGATGTGTGGTGGGAAAAAGGTGTTCATTAGCACACATATAACAATACATGTAACAATACATGTTTGTCTGTAACAACTGATATTATTATTTATTTGTATGTATCTTATGATATTGTGGAGACTTGAATTATTGTATTTTGATCGTTCTTGACAGTGGGAAGCAACTGTTTCTAGGGTTCAGTGTCCTTACATGTAGAGAAACATTTGCTACGTCGTCGTGAAACGTTTGCATTCTTATGTTTTCCCTAGTGTTTGCAGACAGTAGATCTCTGTTGATCTCCATTGACGATGGGATGATCCATATGTACCTCCAGTTGCAGAATCCACGTGTCCCTACGTCGTTGTATTTTTATCGGTGTTATCAGTTCGCTCAACTCTGTCTCACTTGTTCCTGCCCTGTAGAGAATGGAACAAATGTAGGGGGAACAAGGGAAGGGAGTGAGAGCCGGGTGGGTGACTGTTGTGGCGAGCCACACAGGTCTGCTGGTCATTATACGTGAATATTATCGTGTACTCATACAAGGTAAAGTTTGGGCGGGGGTCGTCCCACAGTGTTGTCCGCAGCAAGTCCTTTAGTCCAGGTGGCTCGTCGTTCCTCGCGATGCATGACTCTTTGTCTTGAGGTCGCTCCTTCCTTCCTTCCTTCCTTCCTTCCTTCCTTCCTGAGCTCGAATACCGAGCTTCTTGGCCAGGTGGTATATACATGGATTGAGCGGAAGATGAGGGTTTGGTTAGAGCGATGAGTGATCACGGATTGGATGTGGTGTGTGGGCCTGAGGTAGATGCTCTGAGGGCGAGGCAGTGAACGTCTAAAATTGTCCAGAAAACCATAATCTTATGAGACGTCTTCGATTTATTGGTCTTCTCAACGAAGTTTCTCAAGGTCAGAGCTCCCCGACCGCCATGCCGCGCAGGGTGCTAGGGCAGCTGGACAGACCAGTGGGTCGCCTGGCGGACGACTGACTGATTGTTCCTTGGAACGGTTTCGTAGCGACAGAAGGGTAGTGCTTCTGTCCTAGGGCAGTAGAAGGTTAGGGCTTCTGTCTTAGAGCAGTAGAAGGGTAATGCTTCTGCCATAGAGCAGTAGAAGAGTAGTGCTTCTGTCTTAGCGCAGTAGATGGGTACGGCTTCTGTCTTAGGACAGTGAAAGTTTTTTGATATTCTGTTTTTCCTTTGCTTGCCCTATCTATACATCTCTTGAATAACTGTCCACTGTTCACGTCATTGATCTTGATTTTATAAACCTGAAGATTATGATCAGTTCAGCTCTAACTCTTTTCTCTTGCAAGGTGGGCATATTAAAGCCTTTAGCCTTTCTCTCTAACTCAACTGTTTTAGTTCTGGTACCATCTTTGTTGCCGTTCTCAGGACCTTCTCTATTGGTTTTTTGTGATTCTTTGGTAGCATATTCTTGTGTTGGTCGTATGAAGGATATGAAAACCTTGCTAAAATTTCCTCATCAGCTCGTGTATACTTGAAAGCTATTATGATAGTGTCAGCACTTAGCAGTTTGTTTCCTTAACTGTTCTTGTATGGTGCTCTAGCGACAGGTTAGCGACAATGCCAACTCCTTCCGGATATTGATAATGAAGCCATCTTTCACTCTGTACCATCCCCACTATACATTTACTCGAGTTAGATATCAATAACCATGAATGAACCAACGTTGGAGTCTAAGTCCCCCAGTAAGCTGTTGCAATCATCCTCGCTTCCCACTTTCCTTTTGACCTTTGCATAATCTACAAACTTTCGCAGGTAGGAGTCTGTACCTTCAGGCAGGTCACTTGCTTAGATTAAGAAGAGCAATGGTCCCAGAACCGAACCCCGTGACACTCCGCAGGCCACCTAGACCAGTGTGGAGAAGGCTCGTTTAACGTGCGTCTTATGCTCCTTTACACTGATATCATCTCGTCTGTTGAAGGAGTTTACCCCCTTATTCCTTCCTGGTATCCAGTGTCTTAATCAGCCTCCCTTGTGTGTGTGTGTGTGTGTGTGTGTGTGTGTGTGTGTGTGTTTGATACTTCTAATTTGTAATTTTTTTCTGGTATTCCGGGAGTAAACGAGAGTTACATCCTAGTTCATGATAGCCTCCTGGCGTATAGACCTTGTGAGTGTTAGTACCCGTCACCACACAGGTTTCTGAATCACTTTAACAAGTTGAGTTTAATGAGAACTGTGGGCGCTTGTATCGTCTCCTTTGATGACACGGCCCATGTTGCAGATAGATGTACATTACGTATCTCCTCATATCATCAACAACTGTCTGACTACATGACCAACCTAGGGTATCAGGGCAATATCGCATAAGGCATCCACACTGGTTCCTCAGCAAAAGGAGGACTGGACGTCTTTTTGAAGTTGTCCTTCCAGTCGGTGTTCGTTCACCACGGACGCCACCCTTAATGATAAGTTCTGAGAGCGTCCAAGGTAGCAACAAGGTGGCTTAAGAGGGTTTTTCCTTTGATGTGTGGTAGATGCTAGCACTATCCTCCTCGACAGAAAATAAGCCCAGACACTCCCTACCCTAGGTTGCGGTGCCCCTGAGGTCATGCCATCGTCCGTCAGAGTAGCTCAAGGGAACTCAGTCCTAAGATGATAACAAGTGTAAGGCGTTGGTTAGTAGCTTTGATTGCAGGATCTGGAAAGCAGCGGCTAAGGACCTGGTGATTCATAGCGCGAGTTTTTGTCAGACTTACACAAAGTGCTCGCCTACTCGACAGGCTTATCAGAGCTTAATGGAACGGGTCGCCTTGGTTGCCTAAGGCAGCAGTACACAGTAGGGAGCTGGAGGACAACTCAGTTGTATATCTTCGGCAGGACAGATCAGTGACGATGGCAGAGCTAAGGGCGTCCCTCCCAGCCCGGAAAACCCTGCTCAAAGGGGTAGAGGCTGGGGTCGGGCTCCTCAGCCCAGTATTCACGTCGCTGCATCGTCGTACAAGCAACTTATCAGGGGTAGAATACAGCTGGACGTTTGGTGTATCCTGCACAGACAGTCTGCACTCTATCACAGCCTAAGGCTCTCACAGTTATACACAGAATCTCATAATCTGGATGCTGGCTGGAGATAGTCACAAAAACGAGTTGATTGTTAATCGGAGGAAAGGCTTCGAAAGCTGAGGAATTTAGGAGGGACTTGATGGAGGGCTCTTGGGAGCGTGATGAGGAAGAAAACACGGCTGTTTCATATCTGCAGGAGCTTTATGGAGTGTTACTAACACATCTGGGTGGCTAATCCTCCACCTTTCCCTTATCTCGAGTGGAATCAAAAGCCTTCCGTCTCATTATTTCTCCTGGCATCACTTCTCGTCAACCTTCCCTTTCTGTAAGCCGCCATGTTGCTGTTCCCTCTGTTCTGTAGATGTCATTTGGTTAATGTTCTCGTGAAGTGTCTGCATGTGTCCCCACTCCCAGTGTTTGGACCCGTGGCACGCGTTTGGCTGCAGATTCCCACAGCTTATGTGTGGAGACCGGCCGCTCGAGGACTGGCTGTTATGGCGCCTTCTTCTTCCCTGGAACAACTAAACTGTCGAATTCTCCTCTTCTTTTGTCTTTCCCTCTTCATCTAACCTTTCGTCCAATTTAGAGCCATGTCTAGAAATACTAGCGGAACCATGATGTTTATATTTAATTTTTTCCTGAGATGACCTCGATTGGGGCACGTGTCATGCCGGTCACTAAAATAAAAAGGAAAGAAGAAGGGTTGTAGATCCTGGGGCTCAACCCTGGAGCTCCATTCTCACAGTCGACCCAGACACTCGCAATCTACCCAGCTATCATATTCTACCCACAGCCTCCGTCTACATAGACTAGACTGTAGAAATAGAGGAAAAGAATATTGTGGAAGGCATTAGATCACTAGTGTTCAGGAAGCCACAGTCGATACTGGCTCAGGCATAGAAGGGGAGCTCGAGAATACCACTGAATGAGACATGGAAAGAGAAGGCCTGGAAGCGTCCACAAGCTACAACGAGGAGGAGAGGGAGTCTCATCACTGACTCAGGTATGGAGGGGGTGGGAGTTATCACTGTGGGTGGGATAATGACAAGCGTAGGGAGGGAAGGAGAATTCACTGAGAAAATTGACGGTGGATGTGGAGGTCAGGAAACCTGAAGCACAGACACGAACGCACAGACAGACAGTGATTCGGGTATGTAAGTATAGGGAGAGATTACTGGCTATACCTCAGAAACAGAACATAGATGTGGAGACCAGGGAACTATGTAGTGCTTGGCCGCGGGACAGAGGGAGGTCAGAGGAGGGAAGATGGGAAAACAAACAGAAAAAAATACAAGATGGTTCGAGTCTGTAGATGTTACGCGGGGAATTTACATGTTTGGGGTGACTGGTGTATGATCCTGGGAACAATGAACAGTTGAACAGTGTCATTTCGCCATTCAGGGTTTGGGGGCTAGGGAGGGAGGGCATTGTGTTAAGGAAATATATGGTAACCAAGAAGGAAGGGAATAGTGGTGGTGAGGGAGGATGTGGTGGCCAGGTTGAGAGGGTCTGGTAGTGATGAGGGAGATATTTGGTAGTGATGAGGGAGGGTATGGTACTTCTTAGGAGCGAGCAGACGAGGGCCCGAATCTGATGGTATTTGCAAAGTGTCCTACCAGAGGCAGGCTGTGGTGGCTCCGGCCTAGTGGGCCTCGGATTCCAAGATCTTGGTTGACCAACGGCTCAGCTGAGCAGTCGAGGCCTACCCTGGGCTGGGGGAGCAGATCACCGGACTACTCGCCTAAGGTAACACAGACTCACGGTTTCCCAGATTTTCACAAAATGCAGAAGCTCTCACAATCTACGCAGATCCTCACTTATTAAGGTTTCTGCCACAACCAGACAAGGTAAAGGTCTTGCTTGTGTCCGTGCACATATATTACCAGTGAAAGTGACTAGACAGTTCTTAGTATTCGCATATGTAAATAAAAAAGACAATTGAATTTATGGAAGATAACGGGTTTGTGTGGGTGATGATATCTTTGTAGTGCCTGACTAGTGACCCTTCGTGTACTTATTAGTTAATGTCGGTAAGGAGTGACCTAATAATATGAGGAATTGTCTGTGGTCTGGCGGCTGTTATAGTGCAGGAAAAAGGTCCTGCGGGCAGGCTTAGGGACGTAACGATAAGGATCTCCATTCATCTACCTCCTGCTTTCCTCTCGACACACGATTACATCGTCTTATGACTGTGGAAGGTGACAGCTTGTCGTCAGCACGTCAGAAGGATGCAAACATTCTTGATTACTGTTGGCCTAATCTGGTAAAGGGGGAAGAATGGTGTGGGAATATTTGTACACTACCTGCGCGGATGCTGAAGCTGTGATCTTTGGGACCTAGGACTGTGTGCCAGCCACACACATCACTGGGAACAGGTTAAAGGATTACACATTAAGGAAATAAACTGATTCTCAGTGAAGAATAGATCTGCTCGATGTGAAGATGAGAGTGACACCACAGGTTAGGGCTGTCCTTCCTGGACCTGGGTGACTGCCCAGGGAGAGCATGAAGAGGAAGCAGCAGTGGAAGGATTTATTTTACTGTACACAAGTAAACTATCATTTAACAACATTGTTGGAAGAAGTTGATTTCATTTCCTTTATGTGAGTGTCAGCTGTTGTCAGTGTTAGGGAGCGGTGCATGACGGTGTCAAGTGCCACCAGTTGGCAGGGTGAGGTGCATGACGGTGTCAGGTGCCAGCAGTTGGCAGGGGGATGTGCATTTCTCAAATGATCCCCGAGTGTCCATTGTTTTAAGGAAAATAATTTTACTTCTTTGAGTCTTTCCTCATAAGATCACCTGGGAGTCTGCGTTATACAGAGAGAATGAGTTAAAGTCTTTGAGTCTTTCCTCATTAGGCTTATTTGTGAGCGAAGAGATTAGTTTGGTTTGCTCTTCTTTCACTTGGCTCAAGTTTGCCTTAATCTTTGATCAAGTTTGGTGAACACAACTTAACATATTACAGGCCAGGGAGGTATCAAGGGTCATTATTGTAGCCTTTGTTTTTCAATTTGCCTCGAGCTATGAAAGCCAGCATCCTCTTGACCTCATTGTATGTATGGAAGAAGCCATTGTTTGTCGTACATAAGGTCATCGCTCATAGTCTCTCCAGGGTCTTTTTCGTCGTCTTGTACATAAAACAATGGTTTATCATAGTTTGTATTCATGGTTTATATTTTTGACACCAAAGTACATTACATTCCCTTTGTCTACGTTGAAATTCATTTTTATGAAGTGTATAGTTGTAGCACGCACGTACGTATGTACTTACACCTGTCAGTGGTATTCATCCATGTGGGCTGCCAGATGTCGCTTGGAAGCATTTATGTGTCCATGATGGATGCATGGCTCTGCTGTAAGCTCGTGTCTCCCTCCGGCAGATCATGTGTTGTCGGATACTGAAGACTTAATTATCCATTAAGTCGTTTTCTTCCGCTTGGACACTACATTGTGCACTGACTTTTATGGGGAAGAGAATGTAATGATGGAGATGTGAGAAGGAAATTAATTGAAAACTCGTTAGCAAACTTAGACGTTATTATTTTTGATGATATTAGCCTTGTTTACCATAATGTACAGACTGGAAAACTTTTTGGTGCTGACGTGTCAGTGTTCCATTACTATTTTCAAACGTTCTGTCTGGTCACTACTTCAAACCCATCATGACAGTGGTCACTTATGACAGTGATCACTTTCCAATTCTGCTCAGTAAAACAGATTTCCCACCCAATAATCCCTCCCGGGCGGAACCTGGGAGAACCGGCTGCTGGGATGAAGTAGATCTTCAGCCACTGGAAGATGTGTGACTTTCTTCATCATGTAAACACTATTTTACCGGCAGCCAACAGTAACATTGTCAGACATAAGAACAAAATGTGAGGACTGTCATTTCCATGGTGGAACCAGTCTTGTGATAAGCATGACAATATTAGATCTGTTCTCAGAAGGTGAAGAAATGATATTTCTGTAGTTTATAGAATAATTCATTAAAGAAAATTGAACAATCAAGGAAACCAAGAAGGTATTTTAGATAAGATATATTGAGGACGTGAGCTCCAGTGCCAAACCTAAAAATGTGTGGAAGAGAATATAAAAGTTAGTTGGAAAAAATTCTCAGTAACTACTCCTATGCTTTAATAACCAGGGCTTTAAAGTAATGACCCTCTGCCGTAGTTAATGTTCTTGCTGAAAGTTTCTTTCTACATCATGAGTGTCTGCTGTCAGCAGATATAATAAGAGAGTTTAAAAAACTAGACATAGAGAAACCTTTTCCCTTTCTTTGTCCCATAACAATAGATGGAATTATAATGAGAGATTTTGTATAAAGGAAATTGTACCACCTCTCTATGAAGTGTTGAAACATCTTCCTGAAGCCTCCATGGAATTTTTTTTTTAGGTTTGTTTAACCTAATATGGAGGCTTGATATTTCATGTAATTGAGAAATATTCCTCATTCTTTCTTCAGCCAGTTGAATATCCTACCATTGCCACAGGCTGTGGACCTATTGCACTGATTACCTATCTTAGCCAACTAACTGGAAAAATTATTAGCGATGAATATATTTGTTACCTTAAAATAAATAGTTGTATCATCATTCCAATATAGTTTTAGAAAGCTTCGATGTACCAAGAACTCCTTGATACGAATATCAAATGACATTTAGTATACGACAGTGATGTTTGATATTAAGAAAACCTTCGATAATATTTTGAGATATGGGATCATAAGGCAGTTCTAGGTATGGGGTCTTGGAGGCAGACTATTGATGTTCATTCCACAGTTTTTATAAAACGAAAATGAAACGTTAAGTTTGGTGCTGAGTATTTACGAGAATGATCACAGGAAGAAGGTGTATCACAGGGCAGTATATTGTGTCTCCTGTTTCATTGCTGCCAGTGATAGTTTTGTAGAGACAGTTCCGAGATGTTTGTTAAATCATCCCTTTTGTTGGTGATCTAACTATCTATTCGTTATCTCCTGAGGATAGATAGATAGATATATTCGTTAGTTACTGATGACATCCTGAAAATGGTTGATCTTGTTCACAGCTTGTGTTAGTATATGTACTCGACCATACACATCCTCGAAAATTATGAGCCTGTCAGCAGGTACTTACGAGTTCCCAGTGAATTTAGTTCGCGAACTTGACTTAACTGCTTGAACACGACGGTTCGACCCTTGAATATGACGGTCTGGCTCTTGAATTGACCTCTTAACCTCCATAGGAATGTTGTTTTTCAACCACCAGTAAGGGGAACCTTCGTGCTCGCTAACCATAATGTTTTACAGTCTCCTCCTTGTTGCTCCTAACGAGTCTTGTTAACCTGTCTGCGTTAACCAGAATATTTTAGAATGTTCCAGCGTAGGACTCAAGATGAGCGAATACTTCATGTTCTTTAGGCCGGGTTAGCCACATGGCTTCCTGAACAATTTGTTGCTGCGTCTGGTCCAGAACACAGCTCTTGCACTGGTCCAGGTTTCAGGTCTGTGCCACCTTAGGGCCACCTTAGGGCAGAAGTTGAAGACCACCATATTGATTCCTTTCACCTCTTAAGCTTCAGTTGATTCGTGATTTGTGGAAGTGAAAGAACTGCAAGTTCTGTCATGGAACACTACATGACTTGTAGTGGCTCAAGATAAATGAAGTTCGTACAACACTATCAGTAAGACTCAGGCGCAAGATGACCGGGTCTAAGGACTTGCTTGTGGGATCACATGAACGTGTCTGTCCGGAGTGCGTGTCAGGCAGGTGCCACATCCCCTGCCTCGGACGTCTACAAAGGAACCAGTTCTCTGCCATCTGCTCAGCCAGCCAGCAGTGTACCTTAGGTCGATCGTGTCTTGAACAGTAGCCAGCAGTGTGGATGTTGGTTTCTTGTGATGTGGTTGAAGACATGTATAGAAAACAGATTCTGTTTTTGTTATGGAGTCCCTCAGGGAGACTTTCTGGTTCCAAGGAACTCTCTCTCTCTCTCTCTCTCTCTCTCTCTCTCTCTCTCTCTCTCTCTCTCTCTCTCTCTCTCTCTCT
>JAUTXX010552237.1:0-10267 GCA_032273605.1 Panulirus laevicauda
CTCCAGTTTTTCTCCATTCAAACTTACCTCCCAATTGACTTGTCCCTCAACCCTACTGTACCTAATAACCTTGCTCTCATTCACATTTACTCTCAGCTTTCTTCTTTTACACCCTTTACCAAACTCAGTCACCACTGTAAGCCTATGATGACATACATGGCTAAGACACTATAATAACTTTTATTTACAGTATGATATATAAATATTAGGGATATCATTAACCATAGGAAAAATATTGTGGGCAAATACAAAATAATCATATTGCTTGGTGCTTGGCCTAAGTTAGTATGTGGAGGAAGGAAGAAGGTATCATTCATGTACTGGCTACATCAATTACCTGTATTTATGTATCTAAATCAGTTCTAAATCTGACAGATATTCAGTGATTTTTGTCCAGTTGCTTGGGCATGAGATGATCATGAATTGAATTAGATGAAACAAACCAGGCAAGAAAAATACAACAGATTTAAGTAATATACATTTAAACATAAAATGAAAATGCTACCAACCATTAGACTTAATGATTTCCTTAATAGGTTTTCCTGCCAGAACTTTAAGTTGGAGTGGAGCCACAAATGAAGCTAATGACCAAAGCCGAACTGTAGAATCTCGTGAACAAGATGCCAGCAGGAATGGACGAACTGGGTGTATGGATAATCCTGTAATGAAAAATTTTTAACGACCTCAACAGTTATGTGACACACCAAACCGTTTCCAAATCTAGACTAAAGATTCTGAGCATTGAGTAACATGGAGAAATTCGAGACAAGTAGTATGTAACAGTCAATCATTGCACTTATAAATATGGACCTTTTGCTTACCTTCTTGTGTCTTATCATAATCCTAAGAAACATGCATTAAGTGATGGCATGGTGTCCATGAACATGTGAGAGTGCATTAAGCCTTTCAGGAGACCATTCTATAGGCTATAAAAAATGCATACCCATGTGTTTAAACTGCCTAGAGAAGAAACATACAGTGCTGGCTGATGGAAGGGATGTCTATGACCTAAATTACTAAAACCACACAATGTACCTCTGAAAAAAGGGTGTTAAATTGGAATGCTAGGCAAGAAATCTGGTGCAGGGGAAAAACACTGAGGAGGGTAGTATCAAGGCAGAAAACAGAACTGTTCCTTCCAAACTGGTGACTCCACTGACAGCCAGCTTATATCTCAAGTCAGAGGGAGGATTTTTTTTCTAATTCTGAGCCACAAGGCAACTGAACTTGCCATTCATGACTGCCTGAAAGGCTATTAACTCTTACTATCAAACTAAATGGGGTACTATAAACAAGATTTTATAGTCTGACTCCAAGATAACCTCTCTCTACTTAAGGTACCAAGCCATTAGAGATGAGTAAGGAAAAATCGAGGGGATACTTGAGATACTAAATGAAAAAATTCACAGTCGCAAATTTTAGGTAAAAAGATTAAGCTGACTGATACTATCAGGATGCTCTATGAGGATTTGGAAGTAAATCCTTTTTTTCTTTCACCAAAGGATCCAGATGTTAGTGGGGAGATGGGGAACATAACATTCCGGCTATACAGTAGTACAAAGGATAAGAATGAAAAATACACCACCCTTAGGTTGAGACGAAATTGGAGTACATTGTCTAAGATCATTAAAAGAGCCAGAAAATATCATCTGAAATGGATTAACTGAAAAAGCATGTGGTGCAGCACAAGTGCAAAACAAAGCAGAGGTGATTTAAGTGGAACAAAAGTCCATTCATTTTGAATTAGACATGCAACAGTAAAGGAAGCCACAAATGAGGCAGTGCAATCACTCAGAAACAGGACTGTCAGGTATGCATATGTAGCATTGAATGAAAAACTAAAGAAAACTGAAGGAAATACAAATTGTTTAGAATAAATATGTGGTGATGAAATTGAAGACTTTAGATGAGATCAAATAAAATGGAAGAAGACATTGTGCAAAAACAGGTGTTAACAACAAGTGGAACAGTCTCCACCTTAAGAAGATTGTTCAACATGAAGTTAGTATATGTAATTACCTATCTGTAGTGTATATGGAGGGAATTTTGCACTCACGGGGTCTCATCTTTTGAGCATTTTCTATCATCATACACCTTCTTAAATCCATGTATGGTGTCTGCATTATCCATGTCTCCAATCATCTTATTCCATTCATCTACGCTCTTATACTAAAATAGTACTTCTTTACATTTTCTTTAACAAATTTTTTGCTTAATTTCATGTTATGTCCTCTGGTTGCTCTATCCCTACATCTCTGGAAGAACTGTTCACAGTCAATGTCCTTAGTTTATGATATCAAACTAAAGGTTGTGAACTGGTTATCCCTCACTCTTCTCTCTTCCAAAAAGGATAAAATCTAAAGCATCTAGCCTTTCCCTGTTACTCAGCCCTAATAAGTCTATCCTTACCATATTTGCTGCCCTCCTTTGGAATTCTCTATTAGTGACCAAACTTGAGAAACATACCATAGTTTTGGCCTTATGTAGGCTATAAACAGCTTACTAAGCACTTCCATGTTCATATACTTAAAAGCTATTCTAACATTTGCCAGCAGATAATTTGTCTCCTCAATTCTTCTAATGAGGTACTTTGATGGCAGGTTATGGACAATGTAAATTCCCAGGTCTTTCTAACACAAAGATTCCTAAAGATTATTTCCTTTCTAGATAATAACCATCCTTAAGCCTTTTTTCACTCTGCCACATCCACATCACTTTACATATGCCTGGGTTGAATTTCATTAATCATATATCATGCTAACTTTGTAGTCAGTTAAGGTCAACTTACAAGGTGATGAAATCCTCCTTGCATTTCATTTCCCTCATGACCTTCACATTATCTGCAAAGATATTCAGGAAGAAATCTGTACCTTCAGGTAATTCATTCACACTGATCAAGAAAAGTAATGGTCCCAAAACAGAACCCTGAGGCTCTCTGCTGGTCACCTTGACCCATCTGGAGAAGGCTCCCAACATGCCTCCTTTGTTCCCTTCCACTACGATAATCTTTTAATTAGTGAAGGAATTTCCACCTTATTCCAGCCTGGTGATCCAGTTTGTTAATGAGCCTCCCATGTGGTATGATGTTAAATGCTTTCTGGCAGTCCAGATACAAATCATCCATCCAGCTTTCCCTTTTTGTCTGTGACAAAACTTATTCTCTCATAGATATCTAGGAGGATTATTACCACGACCTCCTTTCCCTAAAACCATGCTGTGGGTGATGGTCTTTGAGTACAAGAGAAGCATTTCTTGAACAAGGCAGATAGGTAAGCTAAGAAATGGGAACATAATAAAGAGCCATGATGTTCTTGCTGAATGGAAGTTTACATGTAAAAAATGTAGGGTAAAACAACAGATACAGATATCACACTAAAGATGGCAATGGAAGATTACTTTTGATATAAAGATGTTAAGCCTAAAAGTACCTAAATAGTCTTAGAAACTTTTTAAAAAAGGAGACTGAAGGAGTGCTTATCAGGAGTGAAAAGACAAAACAAGAAAATACCTTCCTTTCAGCACTTTTGACAATATTTTGCCATGATGGCTGGGCTAGGGCATGAAGCTCATCACGCATATCACTTGAGGAATAAGACTATTAATTCTTGTTTTCTGTTGTGTAGGTATCTACTGTGGGTTCGTCTGGGACTGATTTCAACTGCATGTCAATTTTTTCTTTAAATGTTTCTTTGCAGTAAGCACGTTTATATCTCCTAGTAGTAAATCAAACAGCCATTCGAACTTCTTTCCAGAGCATTCATATAATTTTGTCTGATGTATTAATGTTATGTTCCATGTATTCTTGCAAACTTAATAACTCTGTATCTTCCTTGTTCAGAAGCTTTCAAATTCAATGTGATTTTCTTTATACTGTCAATTTGTTGCTATGTGTAGATTACCGGGTAGGGCATGATTCATAGCCAACAATTCAGCACTGCCGTTTTAGTGCCAGGACTTCTCAGCAACAGACTATTCAGCACCAAGCCACTGCACTTGTTGATGGTGATACCACAATTCTATGAGATTCATAGCTTATTTTGCTTATATCTAACCCTAGCTATGGCTTCTAAGGCATATGAGAGTGCCAGTCATGGTGTCAAACGTAAGCACCAATCCAAGATAAAGTAGAACTGTTGAAAAAAATGGACTGTGGTGTTTTGGTGCATAAGCTGTGTGACATCTACTATATTGGTTCATAAACTGTTTATGATATAAAGAAGCAAATAGAGAAAATATTGAAATTCTATGCACACAGCGATTCTAAGAAGCAAATGACGATTAGAAAAACTATGAAAGATGGTAAGAGTACTGAGCACGACTGAGTGATGATGGAATGGTTTCAACAGCACTGGAGTGATGGAGTGGACTTGTCAGGTAGCATGATAATGGACCGATCAGGATAAGTTGTTCCATCAACAACTAATTACAACATGAGCGTGATTATAGTGAAGGATGGCTTCAAAGATTCAAAAAGCCTCATGGAATCTCACTGAATAAAGTGTGCGGAGAAAAGCAGTCTACAAATGACGAAGGAGCTGCCGAGTATGGGGACGAATTTACAAAACTTGAAGCTGACAAGCACCTCAGTCCTGAGCAGGTGTATAATGCAGACAAAACTGCATTATTCTGGTGATGCACACCTAGGAAAACACTAACAACAGAAGATGAAGAAGACCCTACAGGATTCAAACAATCTAAGGACAGACTTACCATCTTAGGTGCTCAAACATTCAATATTTGTTTAATTCAAATTTCTAGCAGTCCAGGGTATACTTTAGACACATGGGAGATGTACAATTAGTGGGTTAGAGGTGTGCTGATGAAAAATTATTACGTGACCACGATTGGTCTGGCAAAATGGTTAATCCAGCAAGGCTTTGGAACTAAGAATGTCAGAAGATCGGTGGTGTACCTGTAGTACTTTAGCACTTTACCCTAAGCCATACAATGCTGAATAGCCTGTCAATAATAATTAATACACCTATAGTGTATATCCATTTGAAAATATTCAAATTTCTCAGTGAAAGGGTTATAGTACTGAACTTAAAAGTTTGTGATAAGACTCTAGTGTTAGCATGTTAAGTAAAGACAGTTTTATATTTTATGAAGTGGTGAAAGAGGCAATTATGGAGCATTTGATTATATGAAAGCTTGGTAACTTTCCATAAACATCAGCTCTATGGTCATGAACAATGACTTGATAACTCACCATAAACATCAGCTCCATGGTCAAGAACAACATCAAGGCAGGTAGCATGTCGAGAATCCCACACTCTCATAGTACGGTCCCAAGAACCAGAGATGAGCAGGAAGGGAACTTCTGGGCACCAAGCTAAACCCCGTACATTGTCAGAATGACCAACTAGGATTGTTAAACACTGAGCTTTGGAGTATGACCATATTCTTACTGAAGAATCATCACTGCCACTACACAAGATGTCATCATACACTGGGTTCCATTTAATGCGAAAAACTTTTTTCAGATGAGCTGAAAGGAAAAAAATTGCTCTCAAGTTTTATGACAAAATATACTGTGAAGCTATTTTGAAGTATCTCATGATTTGTTGGAAAATTCATATATGCTGAAGATGTGAAATAATTTTCCTAATTTGAGAAAAATTCCAAAATCTTATTTCAAAAGACCTACTCCAGAAAACTGGTATCTAAATCTTTAAGCACTGTTCCTAAACTTGCACAGCTTCTGTAAGCATGGACTAGCTGTAAATGCTCAGGTCGATAATGCCTATCCTCACATAATGGTAAGGTATGCTGTATAAGGGTCTAGAGATGCATTATATCATAACGATGCCTTAAGTCATAAGCAAAACAAAAAATCCTAAATAGTCAGTTATTTATGTAACATAATGTCTTACCTGCAGGTGCTCTAGCCATACTTGTACCAGCTGCCTTTCCCCACCACCATTTAAACAGGAAGGCACACTTTATCATTATGTTGTGTCACAAGCAGCTATATTCAGCACCAGGAAAGTATCCTACTATCTCAATTACACATGTAACAAGATGGGAAAAGTCACTGCATGATCACTACACCCCTTGCCAATTAGTGGTTATTAAGAGATAATTTAGTTGGCACAAACTATGGTGATTATGAATAGACAAATGTTGAACTGTTAAATCTAGAAAAAGCTCATTGCATATCAGATATCCACTGGTAGTTGCAGGGAAAAGACGAAGATGGAAGAGTCAGCAAAAGTCAACAAATTTATGATAAGCAGGGTGTATGATGCACCAAATTTAAATGTCTGCATAGCAACAAGTATGGATAACTCATCAATTTTTTCCTTTTTCTCAGATTTCCTTGATATATTCTATCAATCAAGATTAAAATATTTTTTCAATTTCTCAATAACTCTCAGTCCTGGGAACCCTTTTAGATTTTCAGAGCTCAGTCTAATAAGAGTTAAAGGCTACTTAAGATATTCTATGGCTTCTGAAAGGTATGGTACCTCTACGATCATGAGCATTAAGAGCCCTTAAATCATCAAAGATGGCCATAAATATCTTGTGGTCAGCAACTACAGGTCATGTAGATAAAGATTTCCCCTCTTTTCTGACACTACTTTACCTTAACATCAATTTAATCTGCTACCATGATTCAGACTCTTCTTAGGACAATGATGTGTACCATAAGTTCATCCCACTGAATTGATTAAGATGTCTCACCTTTAAACATAAAATCATTCTAATACACTGAATCAGAATTCATTTTCTTAGCTGCTTATGAAATTCCTGCAGCCCTAATCAACTCTCTCACTGCAACTATCCAGCTCATGTGCACTCTAACTTTTCTCCATTTATCTTCAACAATACTGTACTACTTCTTACACAAAAAGACAATTTCCTCTCATGTACCTTATGGATGGATATGATTTTGGTCAAGGAAGTACATACAGTATTATGACTGTTACTGTTTGGTGTGCTGTAGGACATGTTAGTACTCTTTCCTCCTTTACTTCTGAGCACCTAATTGGTGAGGCTATAAAAGTCAACATTCAACATTACAATGCCATGGCATGTGACAAGTTTATCCCAGATCTTCAAAAGGTGCCAAGAATGAGTATCCAATCCATGGTTCAACTATTCCTGTTCTAAGGCCATTCAGGCAAGGGATCAGGCATATCAGGCTGGGAAAAACTCTCCTTCCCCTGGATGTCATTCAACTTTTTATCACTAACAGTAATTGCTGCAAGCACAATATCTGTGAGGCAAAGCATTCCTTGATTCAAAGGAAATGCTATAACCTCTCCTTATCATCCACTGATAGGTCTTTCTGGTCTTTAGCTAAGGGCATCACTAACAACTTCTGTCGCTCTACCTTCCCTTCACTTTTCCATTCTGACAGTACTATAGATGTTTCTCCCATACACAAGGCAACTCTCTTTGGTTCCCATTTCTCCTCTAACTCCACCTTGAATGACTCTAACATTCCTTCACCCTCTGATGCTCCTCTTACTAATCCTATGCCCCTTCTGTAATCTCTTTTCAGACTGTCTGAAAAGTGCTTCTTTCTTTGGACACAAGCAAGGCTTATGGTTCTGAAGGCATCCATCCCCATGAACTGAAAGTGTGTGCCTATGAACGTGCACCTGTGCTTGTGAGTCTGTTCCATTTCTGTTTAAAAACCAAAACTTTTCCTCCTTGAAAGCATGCATCAATATACCCCATCCTTAAAAAGTATGTTCATACCCCCTCTAACTATCATCCTACTGCTTTGACATTTACCATTTCCAAAGTCTCTGAATCACTCCTCAACCCCAAAATCCTTAAACACCTCGAATATCACAGTCTTCTCTCTGATCACCAGTATGGCTTCTGTAAGGCATGATCTATTGGTGATATTCTTTCCTATCATGTGTAGTTGCCCCTGACATATCTAAGGCTTGTGACAGGGTGTGGCATCGGGGTCTCATCTCCATCCTCCCATCTTTTGGCTTTCGTCCCTCACTTTACTGCTTCATATCCAACTTCCTCTATGGCTGATCTATCTCTGTGGTTGTTGATGGATCAACCTCCCTATTTTCTCTATCAACAGCAGTGTCCCTCAAGGTTCTGTCCTTCCTCTACACTTTTTCTCCTTTTTTTCAACAACTTCCTCTCCTCCACAAACAATCCAATGCACTCATACGATGACAACTCAACACTGCATTCATCCATGCCCTTCAGTTCTGCTCCTCCTTCTCTCACTCGATCTGTATCCTGTCTTGACACAGCTTCCTCAATCAACCCAGGCTTGGACAGGATATCTCAGTGTGGTACACAAAATCTTGTTAAGTCTAATGCCTCCAAAACCCAGTTTCTACCTATCTCTCAATTGAAAACTCCTCAAAACTCTCATCTCCCCTTTGACGTTTCTGTAATTCCACCTCTTGAATCAATGAACATACTTGGTATTCCTGTAACATCCACTCTTTCTTGGAAACCCCATAGTACAAGAATAGCTAACTCTGCATCCAAGAAACTGGGTGTCCTGTTTAGATGTCGAAACCTCTTCTGAGCAGTTGCTCCATTTATACAAGAGATTGACTCGTCCTTGTATGGAGTACTGCTCTCACATTTGGCGTGGTCCTAGCTCTGCATCCTTATTTGACAGAGGTGAGTCGAAAGCAGTTTGACTTATATACTGTTCCAGGCTAACTTCCAAATCTGACTCACTTGCCCTATGCCACAATGTTGGTTCACTTTCCCTCTTCTATAGGTATTCTTTGGTTTTTGCTCCCAAGAGCTGGCAGCTTGTGTGCCCCCACCACTAGCTTGACCACATAGTACTCAGCAAGCTGCTGCGTTACATAATTATTGTGTGGCCATCAGCAACTCATGGGTGGGCTGTTTAAATAACTGCTTCTTTTCCTACATGTTGAAGCTTTGGAACTCTACCTTCTTATGTCTTTCCCATAAGTATGACCTGGCACATTTCTAAAGGCATATTTTTCATTTTCTCCAAAATTCATAAATATTTTTCCTTGTCTTTTCTTTTTCCATTTCATAATTCTCTCTATATTTCAATTAAGGCCTAGACTTGATGTGGACTTTTATCCGTGACTGGAGCCTTCAACGTAAAAAAAAAATACTGTGAGGTTACCTTATGATGGAGTACTGTAATCCCACAAACAACAAATCTCTCATTGGCTCCCTCAGGATATAGGTTTCCTGAGCAAAGGCTTCTCTCACACAGAACCAATGACCCAGCCTGCTCATCAAACTTAACAATACCTAATTTCTGGCTGTGGGGTTAATCAAATCTAAAGTTAAAGTCCGTGCAAACAACCTATAAACTGTGCATGAACTCAAAAACAATATTAACCGGGAGATTCAGGCACAACCAATGGACATGTTTCAATGAGATAAGGACAACTTCCTTGTCAGGGTACAAGCAGTCACAGAACAAGATGGTTGCTGGATTGAACATTAAATGAAATACCTACAGCTATACACACTAGTAAGTTAATTCTATAAAAAAAAAAATAAATCTAATGACTGAAAGTGTGCCACGTAATCATCTAGTTAGTTGTACATGTTACAATAAATAGTTTTGTTCTCTACCATTATATCTTTAGCGACTCTTCAAGAAATTGTGCTTGTAATTTTTATAGGACCATCTTGTATATAACTTCCTGAAAAAGCCATCATCTGTCACATATTCCACGTGAAAATATTACCTTTAAAAAACACATGACCAAACAACCTTTAAATACTTTCATCCATGTGCCTTCTCAGTGATTTCTTCACATGATATATCTTCTCTTCATTCTATTACATATCTGTTTCCCACATTCCATCCATATTGTACTACATAAGTTATCTATCATTACTCCTATTGTTATTTACCTATCCTAATCTATGTACACTAGGGTTTCACATACATAAACCAAACAAATGTGTCTTTCAAAAATTAGAGTATTACATTTACTCACATTTATTTTCAACAAGACCAGCAAACAACATTAGAACAATCTACTGCTCTGTCCAACTCATTCTTTGATTAAGTTAACAGAATAGTATCATCTGCAAACAATAATGGCAGTAATATTTTTCCTACTCCACCTTGGTTCAGCAGTACACCATGATTATCCCCTATGCTCTCATGAAATGCCCCATCCTGAACATGCAGGAGGGTGAAAGGCATGCAAGGAATAGAGTGAACTGGAACGACGTGGTATAGCGGGGTCGATGTGCTGTCAATGGATTGAACCAGAGCATGTGAAGCGTCTGGGGTAAACCATGGAAAGTTCTGTGGGGCCTGGATGTG
>JAUTXX010552248.1:0-10267 GCA_032273605.1 Panulirus laevicauda
AAATAGCAAGTTTTACCATTAATCAATTTCCAATACACTCCACAGGAACTGATAGGAATTATGAGATATTAAGCTCAAAGTATTCTGTAAACATATTAATGCAACATATTAAAAAAGGAATGTTGTAAAAGTATGTCATACGCACATGTCCGAAGTGGATGGGACTCGGAGAAAAGGGAGATCAAACTGGAGATGGAAGGATAGAGTGAAAAAGATTTTGAGTAATCAGGGTCTAAACGCAGGAGAGTGAAAGGTATGTATGGGCCAAACTGAACTGGAATGATGTGCTGTCAGTGGGCTGAACTAAAGCATGTGAAATGGCCTGAGAAAACGATGGAAATGTCTGAGGTGCCTGGTTGTAAATAGGGGGCTGTAGTTTCAGTGCACTGTACATGACAACTAGAGAATGGATGTTGGCGAATGCAGCCTTTCCTCATCTGTTCCTGGTGCTACATCACTGACTGAGGAAATGGTGATGTGAGAAAAAGAATCACATATCATATTCATCAAAAATCTTGAAATGCAACAGGGAAGCCATAAAGTACACTTGAATGTCACAGACATGGAAGAAAAATCCATTTAGATATATTTAAATTTTGCAGCAAGAGGGTTATCGATGAATACAATAAGATGAATGCTCTATACTTCCCAAAAAATTGGTATATAGTTGACTTACTGCTTATATAGTACAGTTAAATGAAGAAACACAGATTAGATGGTCAAGGTAACAGCACCTCCCAACTTTCCTTCATATTTCTTTAGAACTGGCTCTACTTCGTACCTAAGAAACTCCTCCACCTGCAGAAAGAGAAACAATGATAAAGGACTCCATGATAAAACTAAGATTCATAAGCATACATATCTGTAAACATAAAAACATAAAATGTTTATGTTCGTACACAAAGATATATCACCATATAAATATAAACAATCTAAAATAATACATCTCCTAGGCCTGTTATATGGGGTTCCTGCAGTTTCAAGGCTGCACTTGAATCAAGAGCAGGAAAGTACTGGATTCCTTTGCAGTTAAAAGTTCCTTCATGAGACTGTACTCCTTTTTTTCAATGATAATGACACAACCTTACCAAAGGTAAATCTTCACTTGCAGTATAGCCACTTAAACAAGACAAACATACAAAGAGAAATATACACATACTATACACATACTAAGACAAAAACATACATGCACACACCACACACATCATCATCTGATGTAAACTGAAATTTACAAAACAGTTTACCACAATCATTCATAAGGAAGGGTTGCTGAGACAGAAAAGAAACTATTTGAGGAGTTAAATAATAAGTTCCAGAGTGTACTTGAGGGGGATGTCACTTAACTAGATGGGATGTGGAGAAACTACAGAATGCAGTGAGGATAACAGACAAGATTATGTAAGATATCTAACGACATAAATTCCTAAGGGGTTCATGACCCTATTGATGATGTATTTACCCTACATACTAAAGAAAAAGTGCAGAAAATTGAAGAGGGATCAGTACCAAGGAAAAGGATGAAAGCTACAATAATGCTTATTTCTGGGGGAAAATCTGAGAAAGTAAACAGAAAAAGGATTACAAATCAGCAAAAAAGAAAATGAGATGAACTATGAAGAGCATATGCAAGAAGTAGTCATTACTTTCAACTTTATGTATGGATTAAGGGCATGCCTTCTGAAATCATAACAGTATAATTAAAAGAGAAACTTAAAAAGCAGGTTCTAAAAGATGAAAAAAAAATACAAGGCATTGTGACTGCGTGATGCAAAGGTAAGTTTTTAAAAATATGCTCCGTGATAACTATAAACTGCTTTTGACATACACGAAGACAATGACACCCATTCACTATCAAACTGATTTAAATATCTAGCATTTAGTCTGGCTTTACTATCTAATCTTTTTACAATCTGTATATCTATTCAATAAAGATTATTTCAAATATGATTTCACTTTTATGAAGAAAACCATCTTATCTATAGTGATAACTTATTTCTCTTATACTTTTTAACATTCATCAGAAAGTTTTACTTCATCAGAATTATACAAAATTCACAAGGCAACATATGGAACAACAAAATTATCAACTCACCTGCTGTGGAGCTCGACCAATGAAGGTCGTTGGGTCAAGCAATTCATCAATCTGGTTATGAATGGGCATAAAATATGGAGAGGCCTTAATTCTCTCTACCAAGTCATTTTCTCCACCCTCCTGTTTGATCTTGTTTCCTGCAGCTTGACTGAGTACACGTATTTCCTCATGACACTCCTATTATAATTTACCGAAAATGCATTAGTCATGTAGGCACCATGAATTGAAATGCATAGAAAAATGCATGTAAAATATGATGATATCAATTCCATAGCCTAAATAAGGTGTATCACTTAAGAAATAAGTGAAAATTTGACATAACATTAACTGTAATGCTACTTCCTGAAACGTCTTAAGACTTAAACACTTGCAATCACATTCTGAAATGAAGAGATACTGAAAAGACTGAGGACAAAAGATCTTAGATAAAAATATTGAGGAGAGAATGATTATTCTTTTTCAAATTATAGGAAAAGGTCAGAAAGAAAAGTAACTTTTAACAAAACAGACAGAAAGGATAAAAGAAAAAGGCACATACCAAAGGAAACCAAAAAATCAGATAAAAGAAGAGATGAAACTCAAGAGCTAACATCATCTAACTGGCTGAGACAAAGACATAGTGAAAAACCATGACTGCATGTATCAAAATAATAATACAGTGTTTAGGTATGGTTTAGGTATGTAAGAAAATCAATAATGATGCATACGCCCAACATTTAACTATTTATAATATGGTAAACACTTGTGATTATATATCACACAGCCCTGCTTCTTTGGTGTGGATATGATTTTTCAACTGTGTATTCACAAACAAAGAACTGCCAAATAAGGAAAACAAAACAGGACAAAAACATAAAGGAAAAGGATTAAACAAAAAACCTACTGAGGAAAAGGATTAAACTTATTGGTAGCATTGCACTTCATTCGCATAATGAACGCATAATCAATGCATAATCAACTGAAATATCCCAGTTAATTCTAAAGATCCTCCAAAAAAGTTATTCCAGCTTGATAACACAGTCTTGCACCATACACAGCACAAATATGATCTTTAATGAACATAAGATTTCAGAATGATAACCTGTTAACTTTAACAGGTTGGTAAGCTCATTTAATTTTTTGTCCTTTATGTTATATTATGTCACTTTGAAAGTGCAAAGATCATTTTTGTCCTGTGTATGAGTCATTCTCTATTGCCTCTATGGAGAGTGAGCTGGATCTGAGAAGAAAATCACACTCATCTCAAAGATATCTAAATAATCAGATGTACAATCATACCCTTCTGCATGGTGAAATTCATAGATTTAAGACAAGCTAATAATAATTTCCTTATCAAAGTAATCAAGAAGCCTTTACAAGATAATGTTAAATATGGGCTTTTCAAAATATATGTTCTGACTTAACATGAAAATTACCAATGCACACAACTTACCTTGAGCACTAACTGAGACATCTCAAGAACTGTTGGATATATCATGGCCTTAAACAAGATATCTAAAGACCAGTTGTGGGATTTTGGGGAATTTCTTAAACTGGAAATGTATGTTACATGAAAACTCAAGATTAACTCTTTCCTCCCTGAAAAAATAATAAAGATAAGGATGTCTGCTATCACTGATATTAGACTTGCTTTTTCAGAAGGCAATGTATGGAATAACAGAACATGCCAATCAGTTACAAAGTATTTTCCTGCTGAATGATCCCTGCTGCAAAAAAAGCACCAGGAATCTCAGCAATCATTTGAATGTATAAGGACTTGTAACTAGTAAAAGAATCCTGTCAGCTTAAAGGATTGGTTTCATGACAAATGCATGTTAGATTCATTTTCATATTAATACAGAAGCTGCACAATAATGTTACTTCTGTGAACTGGATGAACCTGTTTTGATACCCTAATTCAAAGGATAAGATATACGTAGCATGACTGTCTCACTGCAAAAATGGAAAGATGACCTAAAAATATGGTTCCACATCAGGTTAGTGGACATTTTGACTTCTGCTGGATGTGTACCTTGTACTAAGAAAATAATGTGTGGTGAGATATTAAAAATAGTCAGTCACCTATAGGCTCCAAGCATATAAGAGAACAAACATAAATGAGGTCCCCTAAATAAAAATCTGACTTCAGACTATTTTTCCATATACATAATACTCACCTGCCTACTGCCTCCAGCTTTGACCATTGCCATGATGATGTTCTCTGAGGCCATAAATGGAAGCTCCTGGGATATGTGGCGCTGAATCACCTTGGGGTACACAACCAAACCCTCACTGATGTTCTGCAGTGTTGTAAGCAAACTATCAGCAGTCAAAAATGATTCAGCTAAACTGAGGCGTCTGCAATGGAAAGATACTTATTACCCATACAGAAAATGCCATACAAAAATGAAAAAAAATTAATTCATATAATATGGCAAAAGAATAAGATACTACCACAAATGAGATACGTGTAACCTCCATTACCATGCTACAGACTACATGAGAGTTAGTAACCACTGAGTTGCTTTTAATTCTATTTCATGGTTTGAGTGATAAAATAGTGTGCAAAGATTTAAGTAATAATAACAAAGAAAAAGAATAATCAGCAAAGAAGTATGTAAATGAGTGCAAGACACAGAACTACTTTAACATTTTGGTGTGAAGAATGCATGGGATACAGTGAACTGGAGCAATGTACTACACAAAGGGTGTCATGCTGTCAACTGGCTGAACTAGGGAACATGAAGTCAAGGAAAACCACAGAAAGGTTTGTGACAGGTGGATCTGGCTGTCATTTCTACATGACAGCTAGAAATTGGATATAAGCAAATAAGGCTGTCCTTGGTCTGTTCCTGGTGCTTCATTGCTATATGGGAAAAGGTGATGGGGAAAAAAAAAGAAAAAACAAAACTTTCAGGAATATTACAATGACTAGTGTACTGGTAAAATGAGAGCAATTTCTAAAAACAAGCTGTAGGATGGAAGTTACGTAATCAGACACTTACGCAAGATCTCGTCAGAGTACTTTGAAAAGTTAAAAGCATATCTCAATCTTATATTACAATTCTCTCTTACAAATATGATTCCTCACTCTACATCATTAACATGTCCTCAATGTCTGCTCTATTTTACTTCATCCAAATACATTGGTTAGTTTACTTTGTTTCCCACATGATCTTAAAACAGTACCTCAAATCTTATTTTCTTGAGCTTCACAATGCCAAATCTACTTTTAATAATCTCATCCTCATTCCTACTACTCTCTGTCTTATGAAATCAATCTCACCACCCTGCACTGTACAAACCACTCTGCTGTTGTGGAACTGTGTTTGCGTTGTAAAATATTAACTTGAAGAGGTACTACCTGTTTGCACTATCATCAAGAGTTCGTTCCATCCACTGAGTTGCAGATGTATTGAGAGCATTTGGAGGTAAAGCCATGAGAAAACGTGCTAAGGCACAGCAGCGCTCACTACGCATAGGATTTCGCTTGTAGGGCATGGCACTAGAACCAATTTGACTACTTTCAAATGGTTCCTCTAGCTCCTTCATACTAGCTAAAAGTCGTATATCAGTACATATCTGTGGAAAACAAAAATATTTAGTATATTCTGTCATGAGAATGCATGTAGGATATCCCATAAGATCAATACAGCTAAAAGTTGTATATCAGTACATATCTAAGGAAAATAAAAATATTTAGTATATTCTGTCATGAGAATGTAGGTAGGATATCTCATAAGATCAATACATACTCCCATTCCTCTAATTTTTTGTCCTGCTAAGTTCTTAAACACGAAAGAATTAGAAGCATATATGAAAAGTGCTTAAGAGAAATAAGAAAATATGACACAGTGGCTCAAGACAACATACCAAAAATGGAAGTGTGATATATAAAGTTTGTGTCTACATCAGCAACTCCCTAAACTGAGATCCAGTAACTAGCTTTAAAATGCTTCATATGGCACCATAAACAGAGGATTGGAGCATATATAAATGCAGTGAAACATGATCTGAATATATCCTAAGGATTTCACAATCATTACCAATGGATACAAAGTATTATGAGAATCCAGAAATGAGAGGAAAAATATATATCAATTTCACAATCAAGCAACTTTATCATTTCAAACTCCAATTGTTACCTTATGGGCAGTTGCTCCTAGAGAAGCTAAAACATTAAGACATTCCACATCCACTTTACGTGAATAAGTTTGTCCACAAACTGTGTAAGATTGTTCGAAGCCTGCCATCTGAGTCACTAGAGCATCAAGCTTTTTCACTTGCTCATGATTCCCTGTAAAAGTTGAAGATCAGCATTATATGACTTACAAATATCTACCTATATCCAATATATCATCTCTCACTATCTAGCAGTGACTCATGCAGAATTTTTTGATCTCTATCATTTCATAACTAAATACACCTCTGCAAGGTACTACTCTTTCCATTCCCATACTTCCTTCTCGCTAACTTTCTACCTTTCTCATCATTTTACTCTTCCCCTCATTCCCTTCTTTCTTCTTTACTTATGGATACTTCCAACATAATCTAAAAAAATAACATTTCCATATACGCCTATACCAACTCAGAAGGTGATCCTTAACTTTAACAATTACTTTCTTCTTTGCTTTTGAATCCCCTCTCACATCCTCATATCTTTCTGTTTTATATTCTCATTTCACAACTACCTCTTTAAAAACAATTCTTCAACTGCACTTTCCCTCTTATTCCACAGTCATATACCTGTGTAGGGTTTTCATCACAGCTTTTACCTTCAAACAACTGCAGGAATGATGCTTGAGTACCAGTTGTGCCTTTGACTCCACGGAAGCGAAGGTCACCCCGTGCCCTGGATATGGCCTGCTCGTCCATTAGCAGTTCTTGCACCCAAAGGCTTGCCCTCTTCCCAACTGTTGTTAGCTGAGCAGGTCTAAAAAGATATGAATTAAGAGCATCCTCCAAAGAAAGTTAACAAAATAACTGAATTTTTATGAATACATGAGAAAGAGACACCTTCAGAGGGTCAAATATATTAATGCCAAAGGGAAAGGAAACAAGTCACATGTAATTTAAATTCTTCTACCCTTATTCCTTAAAATCTCTTCCTAGCACTCATGGTTACTCTGAAAATAAAACAAAGAAAATCACAATAACCTCATATATGTAAAATATTATGCACTGTGACACTTCACTAAACTTAATGAAGGTGGGGTATGATCAGACCCCAACTTGTTCACATGATAGTCAAGTTAATAAGTCCAGTATATGATTCAGTTTTCATGCGTTGACAGAGTTAAGTTGAAGGTTAATGTGTAACCCTTTCAAATGGAAGAGAGGCAGACAGATAAATGGATGGGCATATGACATCAGACAAAGTGAAACCTAAGTGTCTAGCGAGCCATACAGGTGGCACAAAAAAGAAATACATAAATATGCATCAGCTTAACTTACTGGAGATGGGTGAAGCCAAGTGTGGGCTGATCTTTCTGTTCCCTGGCAAACTTAGCAAATCGGTGGATACATCGAGCAACCTTGGGTAACAGGATGTCAAAGCCGTCACGGAGAACAATCAAATCCTGTAGTACTGACAATTTTAGCATCACAGGAATCATTAAACCAGTGATAATCTGTCAAAGTCAATAATCTACATCTTCTTTAACCTATATGGCGTTTCCAGACTTACAATACAATGGCTTATTCATGTGCTACTCCAGTACCTCAGCTACAACACATCTACATACATTCTTGTGTATGGACAACTCTCTCCCACATCCTCATCCAGTCCTTCATCTTCACTTTCTGTTTGCATCTGGAATCATTTGCAATAAATTTCATGTAAGTATCAGTCCTGTCAATACGTCCAAAATGCCCAAGTTGTTATAATTTACTCCCTTACTACTTAAAGTTCTTCAATATTCACTTTGATTCTTCAACTGTATTTTCTTTCATTCACGGCAACATAAATTTCAGTCCATCTTACAATGCGCCTAAAATACTCTGGCAGTCATGTTCTACTTAATTCCCAAATCAAGATCCACTCTTTTAGAAAACCCAATTTTGCCATACAAACTCACCTAATCATTTTGCTGCAACAGATTCATGGTTACCCATCGTATATTATATCAAATTACATTATGCTTCCCATGTGGAAATTTTGCCGCACATACTCAAGTTTCGTCCTTCCTTCACGCTCTACATAATTCATCCATGTCTAATTTCTAACACCCACTATGATGACTCTGCTTCCAGAGGACCTCCCTGGTGTATAAGCTAAACTGTAGCATATATGAGATAGCCATGATTATGGCACTGGGATGCCCATGCCATCTCAGCTACCATATGGAAAAAAAAGCAAAGGTAAACCTTACATCGAATGCAAGAACTTAAAAAATCAAAATATATAGCAGCATATACTTACAGTGTTATCTCCCACATAGCATGATGTAGCACCAAGATGTATGATAGGAGCAGCAGTTGGACACACTGATGCAAAGGTGCGGACATGGGCCATGACATCGTGCCTTGTCTCTTTTTCTTCTCTGGCAGCCTGGTCATAATCTATGTTAATTAAGTTGCTTTCCATTTCTGTTATCTGCTCATCTGTAATTGGGAGGCCCAGCTCCTGGAAGGATGAAAACTTTATATTGATTTCTGGTTAGCAGTCTATTCTCTGAAGACACCTGGCACTATGCAGTAATATCCACACGTACACAAGGAAAAAGTTACTTTTGAAAAAAGTGCATCACAAGCATATACTTTAGCAGGGCATTGACACGTACCACAGCCAATTAGGATACAAAATTGAAAACCTTCAAATATAAAGGTTCTGCAAATAAGGATGAGTAAATCTGAGACATTCTAAGACATTATGTGTGTAATGTGCCATCATTATGTGGACTTCTGTGAGGATTTTACCTGAAAAGAAGGTGTTTAAACTCTCAGACACACAAACAATCATTAACTCCATTTTCACTTACCTGGGGATAGACCAAGTAAATACTGCCATGTATCTTTTGTAGAAAATATTTTTGCCAAACTGGATTCCACAACCAAAGCTATGCAAACTGGCAAAAGGCAGACACCAAATTACCTAGGAGATGTATTTGCTAACCTGCCAAGTATACTATACGTCTAACATGAAACAATTTCTGATTACATAATTCTGATAGCGTCAACTGATACTTGCACTCATGTCTGAAAACAATGCTTGTCAATATATTTTATACATATCATTCCCTTTCAAAACAATCATCAAAAAGTATACCTAAACCTAATGACAATCTAAAACCTTATGCTCAAGTTCCAAACTCTACCCTTCTGAAGTGTTTTTTATCGTGGTAACCATTTTGCCAAAAGATATGATAGCATAGGGCAAATGGCATTGCGCCACTATTGTTTATCTTCCTTGCAACTTTTTTGATTGATTTATAAAATATTCTATCAATAATTTTTAAGGTTCTTCTGCTTATAAAATTTCAGCAAAGTCCTTGGAGGTAAGGTAAGAGTGACTGGTTTGGCCATCATATCCCAACACTTTCCCAAAACTTCAAGACAGCCACATGCAAAGGCTCTCTGTTGACTTTTGCTATGCTTATTAAGGTAAAAATTCATCTTTTCACACATAAGACCTGCCATTTGTACGACACTTACAATCTCAGTATAATTTCATTCAATAATAAGTCGATAGATCCAATAACAGTGTGCACAGGTCAGATAAATAATATTGATATACCATTTGACCCACTGGAGACGATATGCAGACACAATATCGACCGAAGTGGTTATTTTGATGCTGTATTTGGCACCATCAAGTCAAAAAGTATTTAATGCTTAACCCAACGTTTTCCATGAATTTCATAGCCCCATCCACAATCTTTTTTACAGTACCCATGTTCTATATTGTCAGGAAAAATAATCATCCTAATCATAACATGTCAATGTGATATCAACATAATAAACAACTCCGAATGTAACTCTATAATTAATAATGTGGCACGAAAACAATGGGATTTTACAGTGTTTCTTCCAAAACCATTTCCGCGTTGACCTTAAGCTACTACATCATCACTGTCGGCAAGATACCATCTGACCCAAATATTCCAGCATATCAATACATCTATCAGCAAATAACTTCCATTTTACTTTTGACATTTAAAAATATATAAATTTTACCCATTGAAATTAAGGGACGCA
>JAUTXX010552270.1:0-17094 GCA_032273605.1 Panulirus laevicauda
TTCTCTTCAAAAGAGAACTGTTAAGTTCTAGTTCCATGCGATTAAGCCTTATGAACATTTAACAGTTAAATTAAAGAAAAATGTAAAGAATTTTGACAGTGCAACGAATGTAACAAATCCCATTCATTACATTGGATTAGCAATGAGAAGCCGACCTTCGATTACTCTCACTGAAAAGACACTGACTCTTGAAATTCATGAACGATAAGAAATAAATAAATTATCGCCAATAAACATTTCAGGTGGAGACCACGACCCCTCTCTGGACCATTGTAATCCATATCAAGTTTCAAGAGAGTTAGAAACCCTCCTATGGAGTCTACTACTTCTGTTGCCGTGACTTGTCTAACAACGCCCTGGGGACTACCCTAATGGCCTTCTTGACAACGGAATAACTGTAAATAACAAGATCGTCTGTCACCATCCCCCTGGCTTCTGTCACTGAAGTTTGCTTTTGAGTCACGAATAAGGTGTAGATGCCATGTAATATATCTAAATTATATATTTAGGATAATACATAGAATGAACTAAGAAGCCCTTTATATACGTCTGCACGTTGATAGTGTCATGATATTAAACTCAAGTAACAAGAAACTGTAAAGAGAAAGAAAATGTGTTTAGATTATATTTAGCAATTTACCACCAGTGGTCACCGCCCTTTCATTGATTGGTGACAGAAAACGGAGTTAATGGAGAAAATGTGACAGCTGTACGATAACATCATCATTTCTAATTGACCATGTTTTGCACTGTTAGGAGGAAAGGAGGAATGGCTTACATGCATCATCTCCCTTAAAACAGAAATTGTACATTGAGGTTTCAAGTCATATTACTGAATTAGATCGCATAATCTTGGCTATGATGCATGCCTGCTTGACAGCTGGATTGACCAAATTTATTATTCACACTCCGATTTGGTTGCCATCTTCAGGCCTTATCTGTCCTTCATGTGTTAAAAATGTAGATACATGAATGACTAGCAACAAACTGAAAAAAATAATGAGTGCTTCTGCAATACGACATTTTTTGCTGACCGTGTACGAGGCTGGAGAGTTTCTGAGTGAATCATGACGTCACTGGCAGTGTAAACAAGATGGTGGATACAAGGGCATGTCAGAAGCCTGTCACCAGGGTTTGTTCCAATATCACTAGTTATATCCGGTTGATATTCGCCTAGACCGTAGAAAAACTAAATCTTAACTGTAGAAGAATACCATATGCTGAAATAATGCTCAGAATTTCAAGTAGTAAGCTAGGAAATTGGAGATTAGTGAGCGGCACCAGGGGTTGCTGGTGAATAGCTGTAGTGCAGCAGTGGCGGCACTGCTTGAGTTAAAGGTGCTGCTGGTGGCTCGCTCTTTGCTTGTCATGGCTCCTGGACCTTAGCAATGGCTTAGTTATGCCGGAGTCCGTGCCTGTGTGGACGCGGAGGGCTTACAAGGCCTGTCTTTCGGCAGGAGGTGATGAACTATTAATAGTTCCATGCCAGATCGCTGCTTTAAAGTTGTTGCCTCCTCACGAAAGGCGAAACGTCACTTTAAAATGTATGCTGTAAATAACTGAAGTCACGGGATCAACTGAAGTGTGTGTCACTGTACGTTCAGTGAAATGAAGAATGGTCGTCAGGGTTTAGAAATATATAACGCTGTCTTTGCCCAGTGCAGTCACTGGTGGGAGGAGATCATGTAAGACGTGGTGTGGTGGATTGTGAATTGCTTGTATGGGGGTAATGGGGCCTAAGTGCTACCAGCGCCTCAGAGGGCAGTTCCCCCTCCCTCCCTTCTCAGGATAATGTGTATCGAGGGAGGAATCCAGGCCAAGGTTCACCCTAACAGAACGGGCCTCTCTAACCTGAGACTTGAGGGGTCAGGTGAAGGAGGGTGAGTGTAAAGGTTATAAGTTTGGGTGAACAATGGCTTCTTGGACTACCTTCTGCACACACACACATTGTCTGGGGCGAATGTCCTGTGTGGTGATGGTTCTCTGGGGCAGTCTACGGTCCCTGTTGGGTTTACTGTCAGTGTTGGTTCGTTATGGTTGTGAAAGGAGTATCCTTATTTTTATTGCCTTAGAGGTGAATGTTTTTATCACTGGATTTCCTCTAGTCTTCCTTGGTCTACACATATGATGGTGAAACAAAATTGAAAGTTAATTATCTTAGATTTAATACTTTTCAAAAATATGTACAGTTTTACCTATCTTTAAAATGTGCACATGTATGTTCGCAGGCATTCTATATGGTGCACAGTTTTCAAGAAGAGCAAGGCTTTTAGACGAGGAAAATTGCAGGGTAACCATTTTTGCTCGAAGAAAATGTATGCTACATAATAAATGTTGAACTGTACTTTACGTACCAAAAACATTCAAACATTTTCATCGGGTAGATGATGTTATTGTCAGTCATTTGACTAGTACTGACTTCATCAGATGACAAATCCGTAGTATGTACAAGCATTAGAACCATGTCAATTCTACCTACCTCAACCCAGCTAATCCAAGGATTAAGCTTACCTTTCACTGATTTTGTTAGGTGAATTTAGGTTTCACATGTGTGGTTTCAACCTTTTAGGGGATGCATGATACAGGTTGCTTGAGGTACATATATCAAGATAGAAAAATTACCATATGACTGATATGTTATATGTTTAATTGCTTATATCTGGGTAGCTTTTCATTTTCACATACAAAGGACACGTCATACTTTTCACTATAAAACTGACAATTCAAAGTAAGTTTTTGTTTTAATTCCTTGAATTACAAATAATATGAAATATAAATTCTAGGGAATGTGCTTTATATTTCTATTGTAGATGTTTAAAGAAAAGAGTTTGAGATATTTTTGAATGACAATTTTTTTTTCAAAGTGTTGAGATCCTGATATAAATTAGGTCCTCAATACCATAGGGAATTGCACTCAAGCATCTATTGCTTGTCCTCATACATGACAGATAAAGTATGATATTTTCATTTACAGATGATACTAGAGGAGATAAGCAAATCTTATCAGCAGAAGACAGTAAAAAACTACAATTGGATATCAGTCAAGTCTTCTAATGGGTCAATGAAAATAACATGCTCTTGAGCAGAGCTAAGTTTCAATTCCTTCATGACTTAAAAAGTACAATAAAAAGGATTAGAGAAAACAGGGCAATCAGATATTACTATATGTCACTGGAAAGAGGAGAGAGAGGGATTGTTTTAACTACGGAAAGTACATCACAGTATCCATTGAATTTTCTAATGTAACATGCAAGATTACACACATTTCAAAACAGGGAGGCAAAACTCAAACTAATGTAGTTTGAAGCACCTAAACTCTAGATTAAAACACTATTATATGATTACATATAACTAACTTTGATGGTAGCTTTTCATATTGACTATTGTCACTTATAATCTCAAAATCTCATACTTGAATTGACATGTTGTGCTAAAATGATACTGTACAAAGTAGGGAACTTTAATGGCTTGCTACTGAAGAATTACTTAGCTTTTGAATGATTATCCCCAAACCAATGTCTGGAACAAAAACTCAGACATACTGTTTATGATCGATGTTAAAGTGTACCAATTGTGAACACCTCAGATACCTGAAAGAGTGCTTTTCTTGCCTCCTGGACAGAGTTTGATCAAAAATTTCCTTGCTTAATAACCCCCAGCAGGCACAGAAACTTTTAAAAGAATGCTGGTTAAATCAAATGAAACCAGTATTGACAGTTATGCAATGTGCTTACCTGCTGAGAATTACAGTACAGTGTGTGCTTCACTCTAGCCCTGCCAAATGGCAAAATCTCATTGTCAGTTCTCTTAGACAGGCACCCTAACACTTCTCAGCCATAACCAATTTCCCTTGCCACAACAATGTTTATCTCTTTCTTTTATCAATATTACTGACTCCTTGCATGCCTTCCCTTTTGGAGAGGCCATGCAGAACCAAATCATGATGGCTTCTTATGTCTATCCCACAAATACTGAATGACTATTGCTAACTCGAGGATTGGCCAATTTAGTTTCTTTCCTTGCTTCCACAGCTACTATTCAGACCTCAGTACCATCTCTTTTTTTCCTGTAATCTGTCTTCCTAGAAGAGGAAGTATGTCATCTGTTCAGGAATGGTGGACACTGAAATTTTCTCATGAGTCCTGTGCATGATGTGAGCGTCACTGTGAATGCCTTTGACAATTTTTTTTAATTAGAAAAAAAGAAAAATACTCAATCATGGATACTTAACATCCCCTGAAAAGAGAGGTTGGACCTATGAATTATCCCATGTTTAAAATTTCCTTACATATCCCCACTCTATTGAATGAGGAAGCAGCAGGAGAAGCAGTGAAGTTTGGTCCCAGACTGAGCTGTAAGAGTAGAGATGGGCCTCAAGCCTTGATGTTAAGTTACCATGGCTTAATTTACAGCCTAGCCTCCCATCAGAGGGCAATCTTTTTGTTATCTGAACACTGGGTGTCAACTTACTTCTAGGTGAACAGAAGCAAGTATGCTGAGCAAATTTGTCTTAAGGTTTTGCCCTGCCTGGAAATAAAACCTTGGTTCACTCGCTTGCAAGGCAATGTACTTTTCAAAGCAATTTATTGTGGATGTCACTTCTCTATTGATGATGGATATTCTATATTACTTTGAAGCTTTGCTTGCATGACATCAGCTCTTATAAGTACAGTATGTACAGACTTGCTTCTGAGTATCTTTAGGTAACTTCGTGTTTGACATGAAAATCTAACCCAAACCTTCAAACTGACTGGTTGTGCATTTGATTTCTAGGTATGGTATGGTATAGCAGTATTCATGTTTTCCTCTAGTACTGGAAATGATCAAGAAAAAAAAAAGTTATTTTGTAGATCACAAGTTGGGTGAAATGGTAATTATTTTTCTTCTCCAATACATTCAATGACTTATAAAGGTCTGTTATTATACAAATGTTTGAACAGTACTTATTTAATAATATGTTAGGTAAATTATTTTCAGATGACCATGAATCAATATACTGTATTTAAGTATGATATCCTGTATGACCTGTGACTGCAAAATAGGGGATTGTACAAGGATAGAATGTGTTATTTTATTAATCTAAGTTGAGCTTGTTTTAAAAATTATTTGCTGCTTGGTATCCAGTTGATGTCTTTTAAGTTGACCCTAAAGATATAAATGTACAGACAGCATTTGTAAGATCCAAATATCCTGCATGCCATCATGCTTCAGAATGCTTCAAGAACTCTTGTTAAAACAACAGTACACAGTACTGTACAGCATACTTCAATTAAACTTTAAACTTTTTTATAAAAACGATATGCAGGTTTTCTTCATATTATACTATCATAGAGCTCGGTATTTTCAGTATTTTTTTGTGTATAAGTCTGCCATTCATTTTCTTTTAAAAGCCATCATGATAATGAGAAATGAAATGAAGGCTTGTCCACGATGCTTAATGGTCCTTTTTCTTCTTTGTCATTGGCTAAATTTACAGAGTAGCTACTATGCCTAAGGACCTAAAAAGATAGTGCATCATGAATTTTCACATATTCTATGGGTTGGTAAATGTACATCCATTTCAAAAGTTTATGAATGATATAAGATATTTTTCAATCTAATTCTATACAAGTTTCACTTCACTCCTTCACTGAAAATTGCTGAGGGTATCATACTCGTGTCATAGAAATTTCTAAACAATGTTCCATAGTGACTAAAAGTATGCATAAAGAAATATAGTCAGAAATTGACATTTACTGTTTTTTGAACTTCTGAATTTGTATTTAAATATGTTCAGATGTATGTATGAATCAATCTTAATTAAAGTCGACAGGATATTTGATAGTCTCATATGTTGCTCAACAAAAGTGCCAACTACACTAAGAATGCATGCCGATTTAAACTGCATCTAATGAATTTGGATACTTTTTTCAGAACCATCTTATTTTTATTTTCATATAAATTCCATCAACTTGCTGTAGTTCTCCTAAACCATTTGTCCTTGCTTATGACTCATTTGTACTAGTTGTGTCTTCTCATTCATTGTTCAAGTTATTTTTATATGTGGAAGTCCTCACTGAGGACATGCCTTAATGAAACATAAATAAGGTTATAGGTACAGAGAAAAAGAAGTATAAAATAGAATGTAAAAGTTTTTGAGAAGGTGGAAAAGTTGCCTTTTGAAAAGGGTCTGGTAGTTGCTGTTAGGAAAAACAAGAGAAGGCAAAGTACCAAAACTTCAAGATGTATGGAAAAAAACAGACATCACAACAGCTTACTCATGATTTACAAATGACCAAATAGTACTTGTGTGATAAAGTGGCTTACTGAGTACTAATTGGTCTAGGTAATGGTAAAGGCATGCCAGATGCCACTCCTCGAATGCAGACACCAAAATAGTTTTTGTGGAGGAGGGTAAGTGAACCAATAGTTAGGTATAGGGAAAGTTGGATCAATTGGTCAGAATGCTTTAGGCTTTACTAGTAAGTATGCAGAGCTAAAACTACCCCAGATGTGAGAGCAGTATGCCAAACAAGGATGAGTCATTCTGTTGAATAATTAAAGAAAGTGTTCAGAAGAAACTGAAGATTCTCTGGTATCTTCACAGATCTTCCAGTTTCTTAAGATACAGACTTAGTTGATAGTGTAAATTTGGTTTTCCAAGATAAATGCTACGGTGATGTCAAGTATGTTTAGTGAGTGGTGGAATTATACAGCCATCAAAGGAGATGGGGAATTCATGAAGAGGTTTTAGAGAGGTAAGAAGAAATTAGGTTTTAGAGGGGTTAAACTTGTGTCTGGCTAAATGGGAAATCCTGTCCAAATCTAAGTTTATAAACCAGTAGTTGTATTGAGCTGAGATGTAGAATGAGGTAAAGATGGAGTACATTTGGAAGAAGAAGGAATGTATTGTGTTTTAAACATGAACATTTTGGGTATTTGTTGAAGGAATAAACTCATATATGTAAAAATGAAGAGCACTATAGGTAAGATAGAACCCCAAGGGATACTACTGTTTATAGGCAGAGGAAGAGATAATTCCAAGAACTGCAGAAATAGATAAACCACAAAGTAGCGAGATACGAGAAAGTGAGGGAGAAGATCTTGAAGATCAGATCCTGAAGCCACACCGTATCAAAAGCTTTCAGGTATCAAAGGTTACAGCATTCAGTTTCACAGATTCTCGTAGAGGATGACCAGATATTAGTAAAGCGGGAAAGGATAACACTAGTTGATCTTACAAAGTAGATACCATAGTGATCAAGGTAATATGACAGGAAGTGGAAAGTTTAAGGTCACCTCTCATTAGTATAGGCTGTTTCTTGGGTTTTTATGCAGAAGCCAAACAGAAAAGCAAGCAAAGTCACAACTTTTGAAGCACATTCCTTAAGAACATGAGGAGGGATGTCATCTGGTTTGTATGCTTTGCTCGAGTTTAATGAGAGCTTTACTTTCTATACTGCATGAGGATACGTTACCAAGAATGACATAGGAATTAGAGGTGTATCATGTGAAGAAATGTTCTCATCAAAAGTAGAGTTGCAGGAAAAATGAGAATCAAATGGAGTTATATAGACAGTAGGAGAGAGTGTTTAGAATAATCATAAAGGAAAAATAAGGCATACTAAGATAATAAGTTGGTACAGTCACTTTTGGCCTGAGACCAAAAATAACTATATGTGGAAGAATGGTTTTCAAACTTTCCCTGCTTAAAGAATTGTTTCACCTCATGTTTGATATATTTACAATGATTCTGGGTGGAGATGAAGACTGAATGGGAGTTGAAGGGAGGAGAACTTTTCCAGGTCTGATTTGTTCAGTTCCTTCCCCAGATAGCCGTAGGAGATATGGTTGAACCATGGAAAGCGAAGAGTTTGTCAAAGAAGAGGGAAAAATATTCTTGCATTTGCACAATAATAACCTCTGCCACATACTCAGGAGAGGAGAGGCAGTAATCATCCCAGGAAAAATGAAAGAAAAATGTTTGTAGTAAGTCCAGTTAGTGCTGTTCCACTGCTATAAGTGGCATATAGAGGGGGCAGTCTAGGAATGTTTCAATGTGTAAAGGGGCATTTACAAGAACCAGTTTGGGGGGGGGCGGAATGTAAAGCAATAGTGTAAAGGATTAGGATGAAAAAAAAATCTGTGTGTTACAAGGGTGGCTACTACCATCTGGAATATGAGTTTATAATATGCTCTTTTATTTAGAATGGAAAATGTAAGGGCTTCAGTTACCCTGAGTGGGAAGATTTCATCCGATTTGTATTTTGAAACATAAGCAGAGAACTGTAGCTTGAGAATGAGAGGATATCACAATTTTAGGAAGGAATTGAAATAAATTGGGGTAGTTATATTTCCAACCAGATAAAATCAGAGTCTGGAGATTCAGTCATGTAAAAGGTGTGTTGTGTTGGAATAAGCACAAGCTTTTGCTATGGAGAGAAATTATGAGCATTGTTTTAAGCTGGAGATATAAAAGGAATTAGCAGAAACATCTTAGGAAAGGTATATAGTGTTTGGTAGAAGGTAGCTTAGTAAGAAGACTACAAAAGGTAAAATTAATGAGAACAGAGTCAGATTTATAATAAGAGCAAATGATGGGCTTGGGAGAGGGGCTACTTCTGCTGCTGCTTGAATCCTTCCATGTGTTGGCAGCAGCATAAAACTGGTGGAACCTTGGTGATTCTTTGCACTCCATTTTGCTGGAAACAAGGGGTCATAAGCCTATTGAACTTCCTTTGTGTTTGTATGTAGTGGTGTATTATGTGAAAATGACGGAGAAGTGTAAGAGTGTGAAGATAGAAGTAAAAAAAGATAAGTATGGTACAAGTGGGGGATGTCCAGTAATTCTAACATAGTACGTATGGTTTGGGCATCATTTTCACACTCCTGAGTTGTGGTGAAAGTACTTTCCCCGCTTAGTTTTCTGAATTGAAACTTTCTGATGATTTGCTACTCTTGTGTCAGTTTGCACATTATTTGGTTCATATATTCTGTGTTTACCAAGCTTTGGTGTCCTTTACTATTAAAAAACTGTGTGGAAGTGGAAAGTTAACAACACTAAGTGATATAGCTGTTAATTCATTGAATAGTAGTGTTCATATATTTTTCCTGATAGTGGCCAAAAGTTTGCAGTGATTCTCTGCCAGGAGCCAGTTTAACTGTCACCGTACATTGTTAAATGCTCTAAGTACATCAGGTAATTTAATGTCATTACTGTTACACTAAATGAACACAAGCTTCACAAGTAAGGCTGAATTGCCTGAGACTGGAGTATGTTTTAATACTGAAATATCAGAACTGGAAGATTGTGAATTCTAACCTGTAACTAGCTTCTTATTATCTTCAGTTGTCTTCTGTGGTTTCATTATTATGTATTTAACCTTAATTACAGTATATGGATAGCTTCTGTTGTTGGGATTTTAGGGTCAGATTATTACCGTATGTTGCAACATCATTTTTATCTTAGAGAATGTAATGGAATAGTAGCTGGATCAGTTTTGACTGAAAAGGCTCTTAGATTGTGAGCATTTAAAAGCTTAGGTGTTGGGTAGTGAATATGAATGATCAGCTTTGTTGTTAGACTAAGGCTATCTTGCATTATTATCAAGGTAACACATCGTAGTCTCTTCACCACTGTATTTCCTCTGTGTGACCCTATGCATGATTGTACAAAATCCAAGGGATTACTCCTCTAAGCATCCTTTGATTTTCATTATTTCTTTTTGCAGTTCTGAGTGGTCCAATCTTGACCAGTTCCAATGCATATCCAAAAAATGCCTGCACAGTCGGTACGTTAAATGGCTTTGGAGTTAAGCCTTAGGGGAAGGACAAATAACCATAGCCTTAAGAGGATAGTCATATTTTGTAACATACAATTAGCCTGAAATGTGCTTGTTAATGATGTTAGTCAGAAAGATTTTATTACTATTTAAAGTGATTGAAACTTGCTAAGATATTCTGTTGATTTGCAAGTTATTATGATATGTAGCTATGTACATACCTATACATTTATGCAGATGAGAATATAGCAAAGGACACATTGTTGTTTAGTAGTTGCATTTTTTTATTTCTTATTTTTTGCATGGCTTGTTTGTTTATCCTTTCCCCCAGTTTATAGTTTAGTTTGTTTTGTTACCTTTATATTATGCATGTACTTGGTATTAATTGATACTTAGTATACAGGTAAGCTTAGTTTTAAGGAGAAAATACATTGATATTGAATAAATGTTGCTTTTAGTTTCATCCTCTGCTCATTTTTTTCTTTTAATGATTTATGGTTTTAAAATTACATCATTAATATTAATAAATTAAAGTGACACTTGGAATAATGGAGACATTTTTAGTGCAAAGAAAAATACAGTGAAAGTTTGAGGTGAAGCATGTCTCCCTGCTGTACAGTCTATAGAGTTCGGCTAGTGCAAATATAGTATGGTTAACCTAATTAACATTGTAAGAGAAGCATGTTCTAAGATTCATTGCCCTTGGAAACCCAAAGAATCAATAATAAGGGAGAAGTTAAAAGATTTGTTTTTGTCCAGTGGATGGTTATTTTCTCTGGCTTTGTTCGCACTGCAGCAGCACTGATGATATGCTGCATGTTTTTTACTCCATGCTATTCATCAGCCATTACTGCATGGAGGTGCAGCTGCAGTTAAATGGATTTAGAAAGTGTGTGTGACAGCAGGGAAAAGTGATCTTATTCTTGATGGTTGGACGAAAATGATGGTATTTTTCTACTGTGTAAAGGTAAAGAAGGTAAAATTGATTTTTGGAATTCCAGAGGAATAAATATCTTAATCATATTGGCAAGGTATGTAGTAGGATATTTATTGATTTTGTTATTGATTATGTGATGATAAAGACAGATTAAGGAAGGTAAAAATATGTATAGATTCAAGCAGGTTGGGGAGAAAGTTCAAGACAAAAAGGAAAGGTGCAACATTCATGGGTTTAGAATACAGATAGGAAAGGACTTTTGGTAGTTCTCTAATGTGTATGTATGGAAGATTTCTTGGTGCTTTTAAGAGCTATGAAGTTGGACACAGTTCTTGAGTTAGAGTAAATGATGATGTGAGTGGTTTGAAATAAGCCTGGCAGTGAAGCAATTATATTACCATGGTTGCTTATTGTTTTTAGTCGGAACATTACATCAGATGAGAGTGAAGTGGGATGATTGTGGCATATTTCAGTATCATAGCAGATCAGATAAGAAGCTACCACAGTTACTGTATGTAGATTATACTATTCTCTTTGCTGATTCAGGAGAAATTGGTTAGATTAGTACAGTAGGTCTGATGATGTAAGCAGAAGAATGTTGAATGTAATTGCAACAGTAGAGTGTAATATCAGTGTAAACAGAGGTTTTAGTCAATTTAGTGGTGTGGGAGTGATTATAAAGGAAGGTGATGATATAGTGGGAAAGTTGAAGTGAGAAAAATGTGCAAGAACTGTTGATGCAATAAGACCTGAGATGAATAAGAATTTTTTTTAGTGTACTGTGACAGACTGCCTGGTTCTTCTTGTCTTATCTTTTTTTTTTTCTTCATTTCTTCAGCCTTTTTTACATTTCATTCAAGAGCTGGTCTTGAGGACTGTAGACGTAGTTGGGAAGCTTGCATGGCAGATTACTCGTCTTTAATATATGGGTGTGTAGCCTTTCTTATGATAAATGTACATGAGTGAAAAATAAGGGCAAATGTTATGGCTAACTTATACAGTGAAGTTGGAATCAGGAGACTGAGGTAAAGAATAAGAATGTGAGCAAGATATATGGTGGGAAAAACTTCAGAAAGATGATTGGACTGTTTTATGATGTGATCATTTAGGATGCATGATATACAGCAGTATGGTATATTGTACAAAAAGAAGAGGTAGATTGAAATAGAGATGGACAAGGGGGGGTGAGTGAATTGTGTAGGTTTAGTAATAGTCCCGTATATGCTGCCAGAGATGCGAGTAAGATGCACAACAGTTATATGTGGGAAAATAATTAAATTGGTCATTGATTTTGAAATCAAGTACACACTTGTTTTGAAAGATTTGAATTTTAAGATTTTCTGAATTCTTACTAGTGTGAGGTGATACAATTTGAATTTCTTTGACTGAGTTCAGCAGAAACATTTAAAAGATAACCAAAAACGGCAGTTCAACAGAAACATTTAAAAGATAACCAAAAAGATGTTCAGAGTAATAAAGAAAATATGTATGAAAAACGTATATTAATAAAGAGAAATCTGCAAATATACTCAGATTCCATCTTCATGGAGGTACTACTGCATGACCCAATCTGTTTATAAGTTAAAATATAGGCACATGATATAGATACAGAAAAATTAAAGGAATACTCTCTACTAAAGTATTAAGTAGATTAAAATGCATTAGTTTTATTACATTAAGCATAAATTAAAATGTATCTTTGGAGGAAGAGTTTCCTACTGCATGCCTATGCAGTGTGTTACTATTTTTCCTTGTTATCTTAGGATATGGTTATAAGGTTTCCAGTACTGATCATACATAAGTGTGTAGGGCGAAATAGGCTACTATCTGAACGAGTTTTTCTCCAGAGTGAGCTTGATTTTAAATCTCTCCAACTCCCTCTTCCCTCTGCTGTATAAACAGAACACATTCAGAGGGATACGGTCTTCCAAGTTCCGGCATGTTTATGGAAAAGGTACTAGGAAGGAAAACTGCTACGAGAATGTCTTCATCACTCAGAAGACCCACGACACAGCAGCCTGTGCAGTGAATCCAAAGTTTGTTGCCATTGCTGTAGAGGTTGCTGGTGGTGGAGCCTTCACTGTTCTTCCCTTAGATAAGGTGAGCCAAGCAATTTTCATCCTTGCTAGAGTAGGGCATATTGTTAACTTGTATGTAGTTAGGATAATATAATTCATTGAGGATGTGATTATCATGAGGATATCTTCATTATTCACTCTAAATTTGGTGATTATGCACTGTTTAATGCATGCTGATATGAATGAATCTAAGGAAATTATTGATGGTATGGTATTTTCTTGGTGTTCGTATGCTGTAAAATTTTCTATTATATCAGTGTTCCAGAATTACCATAATACACTTAAATTATTGTACTTCTGGAAAATTAGCATTAAACAATTATTTTAACAGACTGGTCGAATAGATGTGAACACCCCAAAGGTAACTGGCCATGCTGGACCAGTTTTGGATCTCAAATGGTGCCCTTTCAATGACAACCTTATTGCTTCTGGTGCTGATGACTGTACAATCAAGCTTTGGCATATTCCTGATGGTGGACTTAAAGTTAATCTCACAGACCCATTGGGTGACCTTCAGGGCCACCAGAGACGGGTTTCTTTAGTGGAATGGCATCCAACAGCTGAAAATGTTCTGTTTTCAGCTGGCTATGACTACCAGGTATGTTATCTTACAAATCTATAGGAAACTTAAGTTTTTAAAGCCTATTCTCTTTTATAAAATGAAAGGAAAATATGTACTGCTCAAATCAGAAACATTTTCCTCCATGCTGAGACTTGGCTGACACAAGGAGAATTTTTTCCTTACATATTATTTACTTATTTTCCTATCTAGTTTTGAAAACCCAGTGACACCGAAACATTTACCTAATATTTTTGTATAATTGTTTGGCAACAGAAATAATGAAATAGACATCACTTACTTTATAAGAAAAACACTGTATAGGAATGGGAACTGCTTTTTCAAGGTGCACCATGAGCAAAGCGAAACTTAAGAAGTTAGAAGGAAATTAGGATGGGGAATGAAAGACAGTTAGGATTAAAGAGCAATTTTTAAAAGATACCTTGGGGTAGCATCATATGTTACAGACCATGAATTAGTATTGATCTTTGACTTTGTCTTTTTTTTGCATTATCATGTGTACTTGGTAAAATGTTTTGGTATGTTGCAGATACTTGTTTGGGACACGAGGCGAGCTGCTCTTATGCAGACCATTGATCTGCACTCAGATGTAATTTACAGCCTTTCTCTGAATCGTGATGGATCACGACTAACCACAACTAGCAGGGATAAACGCTTGCGAATTATTGATCCTCGTTCTGGCAAACTTCTACAGGTGAGAGAATTAATTATGAATGATTTTGTTCATATTTAGCTTCATTTTTTTAATGTATTACTTTTCAGCTATCACTTAAGTCTTAAGATGCATAGATTTGATATAGTGCACTAAATGCCTCATAGAGATAGAAATTAAGGGATAAGATTTTATATTGTAATGAACTTACCAAAGTGGTAATGTGTTAAAAAATTATTAATCACTGTATAAAAGTTTGAGGGAAGAAAGTTGGAAATATACTGAGAACTCTGATGAATAGTAAGAAGTGTTGTGTTCAAGAAGGCTATATTTTTTAAAGTTTATCATGTGAAACAGTAGTTTCCTTTTATACGGATGATTGAATAACATGAGGAGTAGTAGATATGGATTGCTGTGCATTATGGCAGGAATTGGTTTAAAAAGTGAAATAAAGGTGGTAGAAAAATGATAACATGAATAAAAAATGCTTCTGAATGAATGAATGCCAAGATTGCATAACTATGTGAAAGGGGTAGTGATAGTGCATGACAGTTTGGTTGGAGGGGAACAGGAAGAACAGATAACACTGGGCAAATCTAGTGCATGGATTGCTGAAGACAAAGATTAATATGAATAAGGATGCCATGCAAATATTTACTGATTTTGTGCACCAATGTGCAAGAATGGAAGAATTGATGAATATAATTTGATGACTCAGTTGTGTATATAGGAGAAAGGAAAGTGGAGTACTGTAATGGTAAACTTGCTCTCATTTCCACATAATAAATGGTGTTGAATTTCAGTGACCTGTGAAGCTCATGTATTTGATCCACACAGTTTATATTGGGGTGGTATTAAAGATTGTAAGATTATATATTGAGGAAAAATTATTTGAAAAAGTCTTGTGGAAAAAATTAGGTTTATATTAGAGTCAAGAAAATCTCAGATATGAAAACTAAACATATATTAAGTAAACTTGGCTGGTGAACTGGATGTACAACAGCTTTCATATCTAGCTCATCACTCTGAACTGTACACAGTTGGCTTCCCCACTTAGTGAAAGGAAAGTGACCACTAAATTACCCCAACCAACCAGACATTGGTTTGTAGCTTATTAGCCTTAGTTTAATGTTGAGTCTTCTTCACTTCCTGAACCCACTTCTGTATGGTGGACTTTCACTTAAATCTTTAGTAATTTCTGTTGAACTAGATTTGTCCAGTATGTCCTAGATTTGCATCTATGGACCTGTGCTTGTGTATAGGGAAGCTGATTGCTTCATTTGTTTTCACATGATCAATAAGCTTGTGAGATATGTGAAGCAGAGTCATAAAGAACAGAGTACAGTAGCAAAACTAATGTTTCAGCTTTTTGAATAAAAAAAGATAACGCTGTTAGTTTATTCCTGATAATTTGTCACATTATTTCTTCTGTGGGTGTTACTCTCTTTAATGCTAGAGCAAGATTTCAGTTTTCAGCTGCAAGTTAATGTCATCTTTAGAGTTAAGATTTGTTCATGGACAAGCAGCCAGCAGTAACAAATACCTGTATAGTACAACATCTAAAGCATTTGCTAATCAAGACGGCTGGACTTCATATGATGATGTTAGCCAGCTAAACCACCAATAGAAATAGTATAAGCCTGTTAGGTATGACTATATTTATATATCTGATGACTTATCCCACCTTTGACTCCCTCAAGGTGGTGACCACAGCAGTAGTCTCCATAACTAGTAAACTCCAGTGCTGCTTCATCGCTTTTAGTGCCTCACCGTTAACTGGCCACTAGCAGAGGGCAACTCTAGCACAGTGTTTGTAGAGGCTCTTACCTAATGTTCCTACTGACTACCTCTACCTAATGTTTGACAGTAATTAGAAATTCTGGTTGTATTATTTTTGCTGGCTTTAAGTTCAGGCAGTATACTATGGCCATCCCATGTCTGTAAGTAATATCTGTGAAAGTGAAAGAGAAACAACATTGTAGTGATGAGAAAGGGAAGATGGGGATTTAAGGCAATCTGCTTTTGACTGAACTTTGTTGGTAAGAAAGATTTGAAAAAACTCTTCTTAATTTGAGATGGAAGAGTGAAAATGGTTATCTCTGATTAGTTTGCATTAGTGTGATAACATCATGTGGTAAACTGGCTGGTTTTTACAATGGCATTGGCTTCATGTCATTAACCATTTGAGATGGATTTTGTGATAAGCTGTAGGTCAGACCAATATGTAGTCGACAACTGTGAATTATCCTTCATCAGCATTTTTGAGAATTTCTTATTGCTCTGTTGTTCACTTGTTTTCTCATCCACTTAACAGGTTCTGCCATGTACTTTAGAAAATAAAGAATAACAATGTCAGTCTCATACTTACTGCCCATGACTTTAACTTATTTTTCATAAATTATTAAATCATTAACTTGCCAGTACAGGGACACTAGTATCAGATTTTGGCTTTAAAAAGTATTATTGCAGTCAGTTTCACTCATATTGATCAGAGATATAGATAGTTAGAGAATGATGAAAATTTATTACACACACTTGGCTATTGGAGGCTATTCATCATATATGCCCACAGCTTTCCCATTTTAGCGCTGCTTTGCTCACCATTTTATGTCATTTAATCCATCATATCTGTTCTGGTCCCTTTAAATCTAATCCTGTTGCACCAGTACAGATGTTTTGTATATGTTATAGGTAATACACAGACATGTAGTGAATATTTGTTTTAAAAAATTTCAGGAAGGTGTATGCCATGAAGGTTCAAAGGCTTCTAAGGCTGTGTACTGTGGGGACACTGGCTTAGTATTCACTACTGGGTTCAGCCGCTTTAGTGACCGACAGTATGGAGTCTGGGATGAGAAGAGTCTGAATACGCCTCTTCGACTGGATACTATTGACTCATCCTCAGGTGTCCTAACGCCATACTATGACCATGACACAAGAGTTGTCTTTGTTGCTGGGAAGGTAAGTTTCCATGTTGAGCATGTGTTTGCATGGTTAATTTGATAGCACAGATATTGTCTTAGGGCATCCCATGATAAGTTCCTACTGATTTTTTGTTAATGCTCTGGTTTCCTTTCAGGGTGATG
>JAUTXX010552271.1:0-10267 GCA_032273605.1 Panulirus laevicauda
TGTGTGTGTGTGTGTGTGTGTGTGTGTGTGTGTGTGTGTGTGTGTGTGTGTGTGTGTGTGTGTGTGTGTGTGAATTTAACTTTTGGCATCACCCGTTATGGCTAAGTTAGATGTCTGTGGCTATCGAGGGTGTATTGATGGGGCTGCAGTAATGATGGCCTTAGCAGAGAAGATGAGGGTGTAGTTGAGCATAGTCATGATGGCCTTTGCAATGAAGATAAGGGTGGGATGAAGAAGAATATAGTGAACACAAAGTGATCCGATTTAGATTGGTGAGAATGGGGGTTTAGTGGAGACGAAGGTGTAGTGAAGATGAAGGCGCGGTGAAGATGAAGGAGGAAAGAAGATGAAGGTGTAGTGAAGATAAGAATGTGATGAAAATGAGTTTGTAGTCAGCATAAGGGTATGGTAATGATTAGGTTGTAGTAAAGGTAGGGTATAGTTAAGATATGGATGCAATGTATTGAAGACAGAAGTTAGTGAATATTAGAATGTATTGAAGATGTAGTTTAGCGAGGATGAGTTTGTAAGGCAGAGGGTCATTGGCATGACTCACATTGAACTTAGCTTAGATAAGGAGACTGTGAAGGTGAGGATGTAGCTAAGATTAGAATGAACATAAAACATACTAGTCTCCACGCCAGCCTAGAACCTACTTTAGTGAAGATAAGGGTTTTGTGATTATGAGGGTGTAGTGAAGATAAGGAGGTAGTGCAGATGAAGGTATTGCAGTTAGGATGTATGTTTGAGAGATAAGGGTGTTATGACGAGATAGGTTAGTGATGATGAGGATATGGTGAGCCATTTCTTTTTTTTGTTCTGATCCACAAAATGATCCAAGGTACGTTCAATGATGACTGCAGACTGACTAACGATGCAAGTGATGGAAATAGTGATAAATGTACCAACAACAACAAAGACAGTGTCCATAAGGCTAATGATGTTAATTATCATTATATTCGTTATCATTATTACATCATCACTGTAGAAATGATTGAAGCTATGCTCATGGACGACCAAATGATAATAATGGTAATGATACTAAATATTGATAACTGTTGATATCATGATAACTGTGATGATGGTTATGATAAATGATGAGAACTATCATCTATAATCAAATGCGCAATGATATCAATAACATTACACTACTACGCTTACAACATGATCTTCAGTTGCCACTGCTCTGGGAACATCCAGTAGCATTCTTAAAACTTCCACAACAACTGTTGCTTCTACTTCCTACTAGTATTAACACTACAGCTCCTACCTCTACCACTACCGCGACCAATACAACAACAACAACAGTAACTGCTGCTGCTACTACTACTACTACTACTACCACTGCTACTATTACTTATACCAATACTACTACTACTACTACCACAACAACAACAACTACTACTACTACTATTACTACTACTACTACCACTACTACTACTGCTGGTACTACTACTGACAGTAATAACACGAATGACAGTCTTATAACAACCTGCACAAAGGCTTGTCACAACATATTCAGAATTCTTGACAGCATAAGACAGTCCTCATTGTAAGGGTCTCCTGTGTTGATGTACTGTACCCACTGTACACTCTGTACTTGCCTCCATCTACCCCTAGCTATGTACCCTTCCCCTATGCTATCACTGAAATGGTTTGTACATAACAACTGGCAAATAAAGATATAAAATCAAATGGACTGAGTGTTACATCATCAGCCTACTTTTGTAACAGTGTGTGTTACCAGCATCCTTACTCTACTCCTGCAGCAGGAAGTGTTACCAACATCCTTAACCTTTTCTTGTAACAGGGTGTGTTACTGATATCCATACTCTACAGAGATTGTTACTAACGTCCTCCTTACTCTACTCTTGTTACAGAGCGTTACCAACAACCTTACTCTACTCTTGTTACAGAGTGTTACCAACATCCTTACTCTGCTCTTGTTATAGAGTGTTACCAACATCCTTTACTCTTCTCTTGCATCGGAATGTGTTACCAACATTCCTACTCACTCTTGTCGCAGAAAGTGTTACCAGCACCCTCGCAGTTGCAACAGAGTTACCAACATCCTTCCTCTACTCTTGTATGAGAAAGTGTTACCAACATCCCTCACCCTCCTCACTTACACCCTACGTCCCTCACCACCTTGGCTGTGTTTACGGTAACTCATCTTATGCTGGGTCAATTAGCGGCCCCCAGATGTACCGACCCTCGACCTAGGGTACACAGTGGCTGGTTAGCGTTACAGGACAACCCTCCGCTCCACCACGTTGCTAAGGTAACGAGTTATCCCAGAGCTACGGGTGTTCGTCTATGGATGCCCAATCAGCTGACCAGTGTTTACCTCTGCCTATCGGGAGAACATCCGAGGGTATGGGACGCTAGTCGTACCCAAGATGACAAAATGGTCTAGTGAAGTAGACTGATAACCATTGGACGGTATGCTGGTGATGATTACTGGTTCGGGTAAGTTCACAGGTTGGCAAGGTAGCAGCAGTCCAGCTATTGGTTATTCTTAAGTAAATTTGACAAGTCTCGCAGGCAACGTTGGATCCTATGATAAATTTTCTTCAGGGGATTAGGACACCACCTCCTGTGAGGTCCAACCATCTGCAGGTCGTAAAGAACACAGATACAGATCCCTAATGAACCTCAACGTTCTTAGGGAACTTCATAGGTTCTCAAAAGAGGTTTGCAGATCCCTAATGAACTTCACAAGTTCCCAAGGAACTTTACGGATCCTTCAAGAACTTCAACAATCCCTAGGCGTCCTAAGAGGTCCCCGGGGGAACTACACAGGTCACAAGGAAAGGTCAGAGGTTACTAGGATTTAGAGAAGTTTCTCGGTACCTTCAATAGTCCCTGAAGCATTACAGACGAACTTTGGAAACTAGAGATTTCCTGGAAGAATTCGGAGGTCCCCGGGAAACTACATAGCTAACCTAAGGAATACCAGGGGTCCCCGAGGAACTAGAGGTTCCTGGGGAACTACAGTGATCCCTAATGAACTACATAGGTCCACGAACAGCTTCAGAGGTCCTCGAGAAAATAACAGAAGTCCCTGAATAAGTTAAGAAGTCCACTATGTGGACTTGACAGGAAATGGACTTGATTTAGATAACTTACTTGCATATGAGGTCAGGTGCATCCTGCTCGCCTGGTGACATTGGACAGTCTGGCGTCATGATGCGTCCTGGAGAACCTCCGTCGTGGCCTCCTGCGTGAGAAGTGATGTTTGGCTCCTGACGGTGGCACTGACGACGGAAGGTATGGCTACTGCTGTGGCGGCTGCCGTTCTTACTGTTGCCGTCGTCGCTGTGGTTGCTATTGTCGTTGCTGCTGCCTGTGGTACCCCTTATGATGTGTGCTGCTGCTGGTGTTGGCTGCTGTCAGGTGATCGAGGGAGAGCGAGACGTTGTAAACAACAGTTGGCAGCTTCGTTTCCGATGATGGTTTGAGAACCCAGCGTTTTGCTTATGAGGTTTACCTCTCCTTTACTGAGGAGCTTTGCTCGTCCTGGCTATGCTATTTGGCAATCTGCTTCTTTCTTCTTTACTAATTGTATGTGACAGGTATCTCATATACCTGTGGAGATCTTCCTGCTAGTGTGAGTCGGCGTCTGTGGTCAGTTTGGGTATTGCCTGTCGACCTGTGGGGGCCTGACTGGATTACAAGTGGTGTCGAATTCCTTGCAAGTTCCGCGAAGGACGACTCGGCGAGGGTGTTCGATCCTTTGTGTAGGTGATGTTCTATTTCTAACACACAACACGATTGTCACATCACTGACGAACAACACGGACTGTCAAAATGTTAATGCTTTCATCACTGTCTCGATTGTTGGACGTATGTCTTCTGTTTAACACTTTTGTTGTGGTTGATTATAGACACGGGTCCCAACCTGCAAATTCAAAGACGGGGATTTAGAACGACCCACACACACACACACACACACACACACACACACACACACACAGGACAACACAAGGTACACATGAGAAACACACATATGACAGTAGAGTTATGAGGGACGGATCATGAGTTATCCAGGTGGATGAGGAGGGTATGACCCGAACCAGTGGTAGACGTGAGGTCCTCCAGTGTTGCATGGTACTCATGAACTCTGGAAAAAGGTCTCAAGCAACGCTTGTGTTTACGTGTGTCGTGGGATCACCGAGTGTCGCACCTTGAGTTGGAGGCGGGAGGTGCGGTGCGGAGGGTGCAGTGTAGGTGCGGCGTGTGCGGCCGCTGCGGCGGGACTGCGGCAGTGTGCGGGCGGTCAGGTCCCGCCCCCCGCCGCGCGCCCGCCACCCACGGTTCCACTCTCCAGGGGACAAGTAGCCGCCACACCTGCGCACGCCCTCTCCCTCCCCGCCCACCGCCGCCCGCGCCCTCCTCCCTCCACGCCCCCTCACCACTCCCACCCCGACCCGTCCCTGGCTTGCCCACCTGCTCGGCCTCTGCGTGCCCCGCCCACCTCCAGCTCCGAGCCAATCAGTGATACGGGTAAAGGTGTGGGCGGGGCAGCGGCACCGGGCCCGGGACGGCTCCTGCCCAGGAACGTCTCTCAGTGTCTGGCGGGAGAGGCGGGCTGCCCGCCCGACTCTGACACGGGACAAAAATTGCCTTTTAGCGATATTATTATTTTTTGTGGCTGCCAAGAAGACCCCCACGGCCGCCCCAGCCTGGCCAGGGCCGCCCTGGATTGGCCAAGTCAACCCCAGACTAATCAGGGCCACCGCAGCATGGCCAGGGCCTCCCTAGGCTGGTCAGGGACGCCCAAGCTTGACCAGGGATACCTGAGGCGGGTCAGGACCACCCGAAACTGGCCAGGAATGCCCCCATCTTGGCCAGTGGCACCCAAGACCATTCAGGGCCATTCGGGCAAGGTCAATGCTATCCCAGCCTGGCCAGGGCCACTCCAGCCTATACAGAGACACCCTAGACTGGCTGGGGACACCCTAATCCACTCAGGGACATCATAGACTGGGATACTCACCCTAAACTGGTAAGGGGCACCCACAGAGACGCCTCATACTGGCTAAGGAAACCACAGACAGACCAGAAGCAGCCAGGTTTGGCCAGGGACACCCTAGATCGGTCAGGGATGGCCACTGCCGGCCAGGGACACTCTAGACCAGCCAGGAACACCCTACAACAACCAGGGACACCCTAGACCGGCCAGGGACACCCAAGACCGACCAGGGACACCCAAGACCGACCAGGGACACCCTAGATTGACCAGGGACACCCTACACCAGCCAGGGACAGTAACTACCGGCCAGGGACAGCCTAAACCTGCCAGGGACAGCCTAGACCGGCCAGGGACAGCCTAGACAGGGAAGAGACAGCCTGACCGGTAAGGGACACCCTAGACAGACCAGGGACACCATAGACTAGCCAGAGGCAGCCTGACCGGCCAGGGACACCCTAGACCAACCAGGGACACCCTAAACTACATAGGGACAATCTAGACCGGCTGGAGACACCCTAGACCGGCCAGGGATCATCCTAGGCTGGCCAGGGACAGCCTGACCGGCCAGGGACAGCCTAGACCGGCCAGGGACACCCAAAACCGGCCAGGGACACCCCGGCCTGGCTAGTACTCCCGCTCCCCCAGGAAGACCAACTCAGGAGGGAGAGGGTTGTGGGGGTGGGCACCAGGGGGGCATGGGCTGGGGAAGACTACGTGCCCCTGGGAGCGGCGCCCCCCGGGTTGCGCTTCTCACGACCCTGGAGGCCCCGGCCCGCCTGGGGGGCCAGGCCAGACCCACCCGGGAAATAATACACCGATGGGAACACACGCTTTTTATGGCCCACTTTCTGTACTCCCCCCCCAGCCCTCCCCTCCCCCTCCGTCCCTCCCAGGGCTGTACTCCTGCCACGGCTCACCAATCCTCCTGCCCTATGTCCCCTGCCCCATGCCCCCTGCCCCATGCCCTCCGGCCCCATGCCCCATGCCCCATGCCCCATACCCCCTGCCTTGTGTCCCTACCCTATATCTTGTCCTATATCCCCTGTCCTGTTTCCTATCTTATGTCCTCTCTCTAATGTCCTCAGCGGTCTGTCCCATTCTGTCTCCTACCTCCTCTTACCCTTGTCCTCTCTACCTTGTGTCTGATATTCTAAAGCCATATCAATCAACTCTAGACATCGCCAGCATGTGACGTGGCATATACAGTACTTGGGGTCAAATCTGGGGCGATGTGCGTAGGATACGAGGCTCTTAGTTTAGTGCTGGGGATTGATCACTGGTTATCATCCTTCAACGTCCAGGCGCGACATAAGCCCACAACTGTAGGTCAAACCTTCTCTGAGTTCTGTAGCAGGAGCGTCCAAGTCTCCAGACGAAGAACCTTTGATTTTTTTTGAGAGGTGAACCTCCCATGTCCCTACCTACGCTCGAGCCTCGCCAGACATCTACAATACCTGTACTAAAACTTCTGGAATGACAGTTCATTTGTACTGTTTATTTTGACTGGGGGGTTCTCACCTGGTTTCATCAGTGTTATCCAATCATCCACACCTGAAGTAGACAAGTATCTTTTCTTTTTTCTTTTAGCATCCTGATGCTGTCTATGTTTCTTCTTAAATGCTTTTGCTCAAGAAATATTTATGTATGTGGGTCCCTTGCACCCCGTCCCTCAAGAATTCAGATTGTCTGTTTAACCCTATTTGCTCGTTAGGGTCTTTTAGATTCATACAACGAGCAATATGGCCCTTTCCTTGTTTCCTTCTAATGTTTATTTGTAATGAGAATTTGAATTTTTCCTCTCTTATCAGACGCTTACTCTGTTTGTTTTTGTTTTCGAACATGCTGTAGTTGTTTTCGAATATGTTGCGTCATGTATCTTACCCTCAGCCAAACGAGTATAAAATCTGTCGAGATCATTTGACTGATCATAAGTTCTACACGACTCGTCCACCCTATACATTAGATGCTCTGAAACCATCATCCTTCTCATCCAATACATAAAGGAATATAACCGCCTCACACCGGCAACTGGAGGAGGTGACGGCGTGGTCCATTAGCCGAATAGTTCGATGCTGATGTCAAGTAAATACGTCGAGGACGTACGTGTAACATCCAGCCGCGGAATGGCTCTTCCAGACCCACGCGTCGGGCTGACACCTGTACAAGTGGCTCGTGTGAGGCCTTCAGGATGGCCAGGTTGGTGTGCACGGTATTTTGACCTCTACGCCATGCCCCCGGGGGTCTCTCTGGACACCTGCATACACCTGCTGCCTTGCGGTTCCTTGAATTCCTTGGCTGTGGCCCCGCCCGGGAGGACCTGGCCTCTCCCAAGAGGACTTGGACCCACCCGGGAGGACCTGGTTCTCTCCCAGGAGGACCTGGACTCGCCCGAGAGGACCTGGCTCCTCCCAGGAGGACCTGGCTCCTCCCAGGAGGACCTAGTCCCACCCAGGAGAACCTGACCTCTCGCGGGAGGACCTGGCACCGATCGAAAGGACCTGGCTCGCCTAAAAGGACTTGGTCCCGTCTGGGAGGACCTGGTTTTGCGCAGGAGGACCTGACTTTGTATCACCGGCTGGCAATGAAGTGCCTCAGTTCCGTAGGTGGTTGTTCGTGTGTGTGTGTGTGTGTGTGTGTGTGTGTGTGTGTGCCACTCACGTGGTCACAATGATAGCAAGCTTTGGAATCCTGAGAAATAACTCTTTTTTTTTCCTTGTCTCATTGACGTAGATAGTGGCTGTGTCGAGGCCGGCAGGCAGGCAGGGAGAGAAGGGGGTGGCGTCCTGCAGCCTAAGGTTTTCCACACATCACAGCCACTTCATTTCTGGTCCAGTAAAACACGGTACATAAGAGAAAAATATAGTCTATATGACATATTGCGGCCCCTGGCGAGGAGGCAAAAACACAATAAGGTTGGCTGGCGGGCTGCTAGTGTAACCCAACCTCCCTTCGGGGGCCAGGGAGGTACACCCTCCCTCAACACCCAGTGTCAACCCAACCTACACTGACACCACCACCACCACCACCATCCACCCACCCCCCCACCCACCATCATTACTACCATCACCACCACCATCATTATTACCATCATCATTACCACCATTACCGCCACTACCATCACCACGGGTCACGATGCTCCAGTACCTTGCTCACTTTCACACGTCGGACCTCGCCCTTCAAGATCTAGCTAGCAGGTGGTAAGGAGAAATACCACACTCGATGATACTCATACAGTCGATGGAAAAGGGAGAGAGGAGATCGTGGGGAAGCATTACAGAAGGGCTTCATCACCGCCCGTGCACCTGTTGTCAAGTTCACCCACAGAGCAGACGACGGCTGGTGTGTGTGTCTGTGTGTGTGTGAGTGTGTGTTTGTGTGCGTGTGTGTGTGTGCCACGATATGATCGACAGCCAACACCTTTGGAGCTGGGGAGAATAGATCTACGTAAACATCTGCGGCGTTGGAAGGCGTCGGGAGGAGGCGGAGGAGGAGGCGGAGGAGGAGGAGGCGGAGGAGGAGGGGGGTGGTGGTGTGGATGTCCCCGCCCAGTGATCGTATTAGATTACCTCAGCGGGACGTGATGCAGATCGTGTTCTCTACCACTTGGACGCCAGGAGGATCTCACTCTCATTGTTCACATGACGCGCCCTTTTTTTTTTTCCTTCCAGCCTCTAATTCACTCTTGCGTAGCAAGTGTTGCTGAGGAATATAGGGGCAAAGCCTTCCGCCCCGCCGTCTGTGGCACCGCTGTGGAGGTAAGGAGAAATGAGGAGAAAATTTGCCTCGGTTTGTGTGAAGGCTGCTGGAGGTAAGGCTTTGCTGGGGAGGTAGTGGGGCCTACAAGTGGCCCACCGATACTGTTCTTGCTGGGGGGTGCAACCGAGGGGGTACTACGGTGGGTTATGGGGGTTACCAAGGCCCGCCCCTCCGGGAGGGAGAGGGGTACCACCTAGGGCGGAGAAACTGTCGCTAGAGGAGGTATCATCGCTGGGGGGGAGGAGGGAGGTACTGTTACTGAGAGCTACCCCTGGTGAGGGCAGGTATTGTCTCACTGAGGGAGGCATTGACGCTGGGGAGGTATTCTCCCTGGGGAAATACTGCCTCTGGGGGTAAGTGCTGTCGCTAAGGAATGTGTTGCCACTGGGGAGGTACTGGCCTGGGGTAAGTACCGTTTCTGGAGTAGATACTGTCACTGGGGAAGGTACGGTAGCTGGGGAGGTACTGTCGTTGAAGGAGGTACTGTCGCTGGAAGTGGTACGGTCGCTGGGGTAAGGTGTCGTCTGCTAGAGAGGTACCACCACGGGTTGAAGTACCGTCCCTGAGGGATAGTACCGTCGTTTTCAGGGGGCACCGTCAACAATGGAATGTACTGTTACTGTGTAGAAGGTACCGTGTTACTGTGGGTAGAAGTTACTGTTTCCGATTGGGGTACCATCACTAAGGGAGGTGGGAGGTACCATTTCTGAACAATGATACATTCAGGACCATCACCGTGAGAGGTACGATTACTAGGTACAATAATTAGGGAGAGGTACCGTTGATAAGAGGAGGTACCGTCGCTGTGAAGGGGTACAATAACTCGGGAGAGGAGCCGTCGACAAGCGGTACCGTCGGTAGAGAGAGGTACCAAAGCTGGGGTAGCGTAGCTGGGGGCGGCTGTGGGTACAGTTGGTATTGGCTCACTGACCCGTAGGATGATCATTCCCTTATGTAAATCACCATATACTCTGCTCATATTCTCTCCCGTGTTTCCATCCTCCTCCTCTTCCTATTCCTCTTCCACCCATCTTTCCCCCATTCTCCTCTTCCTTTCCCCTCTCCCTCTAACTCTCTCCTTACTCCTTCCTTCCCTCCACACGAAGCTCCTCCACACAGCGAAGCCTGAACACCCACATCCCTAGTAAGACACCGATGGTGGATCTAACCAAAACAAATCCCTGACAAAACGGTGTTGATAATTGAGCTCAGTAACTTGAATCCGTCAGTGTAGGCAAGATACTGATGCCCTGGTGTCTGGCCCACGTCGTCAGTATAGCTCAAGACACTGATGTCCATGTCGTCAGTGTAGCTCAAGACAACGGTGCTTCTTTATTCCTCCGGCAAACAGACACTGACCTTCCCTACGCCTGCGCCGGGTAGAGACAATGGCCTTTATTCTACCAGCAGACAGCCACCGGCCCCTACCCCACCATCAGACAGACGCTGGTCTTCCCTGCTCCTCCAGCAGACAAACTGGAGACAACGATTGGGTGAGTCACAGCAGGGAGACCGAAGTAGAAAACATCAGTATAT